>JARQOC010000003.1:802465462-802488766 GCA_033576535.1 Allobates femoralis | reverse complement strand
ACTCTTTGTGTGACAGGGTGCATTTCACCACAGACACTTGGACCAGTAAGCATGGACAGGGGCGTTACATGGTGGTGACTATGCACTGAGTAACTATGAAGACAGCAAGAGAAGGGGCTGCTGTCCAAGTCTTGCCATCCCCACGAGTTGTGCGTCAATCCTCTGTATGTACAAGTTCCTCAACTGCTTCTGTGGCACCCCATGGGTTAATGTGCCACAATAACATCACATGGGTTCTCTCCCCACTACACACTGACAAACACTAGCACCTCTGGGCCAGGAGGGGGAGCACAACCTGCTTCCTTATATACTCCTGCTTATGAGGGAGAGCTCAGTTCAGCTCAGAACAGGGCTGTGAAGAACATGAGTTAGTGCAGAACTTAGTGCAGACCTAGTGAGGGTCAGAGGAACAGGAGAACGACAGACTGAGGAACACGTCTGGGAGCTGGAGTGATACCTTCACTCGCCCCAGAAGAGCACACGGAACGGACACCGGATCCGGTACTGTGTCTGGCACCCACACCACAGTGAATCCAGGAACAGTGGGATTTCTAGATGCCCCTAGTACCAGTGCAAAGCAACACGGAGGGGTCAGCACAGCACAGAGGACTCAAGTTGCCTTGCCAAGTGGTACCAGCAGAACACAGAGAGACGTGAGGAGTCCCAGCAGCTCAGCTAATAGCAGCGGCCAGGACACACACACAGTGCAGCACAAGGAAGCTGACGACCCCGGAGAGGGTGGGAAGAGAGCTCAGACCCATTACAGACTCCGTGGACTATAATATGCAATAACATCAGCAGTAAAGCTTTGGAAAACAGCAAAACTGTGAGTCTGTGTATTGATTGCGACCTTTGCTCCACATTCAGCCCAGAGAGCTTCCTCCTGCTACCAGCCTGTCAGCTCTGCATCACCAGGAGAGAAGGCGAATTGCACCAGTGTCTACCAAACGTGAGTGTGTGTCCTTTAACCCCGTCTCCACCATCTATACCCCTTATAGACTATACCATCACTGCCCCGGGGAATACAGTTCTACCCACAGGAACTATACCATCTATGCTGCCACTACATCATCCCCGGAGGTTCTGCAGCAGCGGCGGCCCCCTTACTGGCCGCATATAGTGGGTGGCGTCACGACTGACATTTCCCCTGTAAATAATCCCCTTTTTATTGCCGAGCCCGGGACACGGTCCGGACCAAGCCACCCGTGACTTCCCCGGCACCACCCGGTCCGGTACCGAGTACCCCCGTCCCGAGGGGCCCGACACTTCTGCCTCCTCAACCTCGTCTCGGTCCTCCACCTGCACCCAAAGCCTGTCAGGTAATGCCACCCGCGTTCTAACTATGCACAAGGAATCCTGCACACCTCCTTACTATGATGGCAGCAGGGCTCAATGGCACCAGGCAGTCTTTACCTTGAAATTTCTGGGAAATGTGAGTCACACAGCTGAGGAGTTGTGGTCTGCTGTGGAGACCGAGTTTCATCAATGCTTGTCTCCACTGAACCTGCAGCCAGGGAAGGCCGTGTGCGACAATGCTGTAATACTGGGTGCAGCCCTTGACCGGGGCAATGTGACACACGTGCCTTGCATGGCTCACGTCTTAAACCTGGTTGTCCAGCAAATTTTTGCACACTATCCGTCCCTAGATGGTCTTCATCAGAGGGCATGGTCGCTGTTTGCTCACTTCCGCCGTTCGCATCCCACAGTTCAATGCCTTGCATCTCCACAGAAGTCGTTTGGCCTGCCAGTTCACTGGCTGAAATGTGATGTGTCGACATGGTGGAATTCAACTCTGCACATGTTGCAGCAACTGTGGCAGCACTGACGAGCCCTGGAGCAATACGTCATGACGTATAACCTGGGCCTACGAGATCCAGAGGTGGTGCAAATCACACAGCTGGAGTGGTCTGAAATGAATGAGCTATGCACCATTCTGTACAGTATTGAAAAGTCGACGAAGATGTTTAGTGATGATTATGCCATTATCAGCATGACTATTCCCTTCATTTACATGCTGGAGCACACTTTAAACAGTATTTGGAGTCAGGTGGTGGCACTAGAGGAGGGGGAGGAAGTACAGGAGGAGTCGTATTCGGAAGGGCTCACAAGATCTCCAAGGTGCAGTTGACACTTTATGAATGAGGGTCTACATTATGCTTGCTCAGAACCTTCTTTATCTGGGCCTGGATCCGACTCCAAAAGCTTCTGGGCATCAGTGCAGATAATTTCCTTGTCTTGACTCACAAAAGCTTTTGAGCAGACCTCTGATTCCCAGGCTATAGTATGAGTGAAGAGCGATGCATAGTCAACCATCTGTTTTACCGCATACTCAGATGGGTGGCTGGAGACTTGGGAGCTGTGCGGAAGCAAGTGGGATTGTGGTGACTCCTCTGAGGACTGGTGTATTTGTGATGTAGAAGTTGAGGTGGAGGAGAGCCCACTTGCTGAAGCACTTGCTATCCATTCAAGCACCTGCTCTTTTTGTGCCTCATCTAGAATTGGTATTGATTGTCATCTGAGTCGTGTCCGTATGAAAGGGATCATATCAGAATCTCCACGGAAAGAAGTAGACATCTTACTTTGGCTGGAAGATGCTCTTTCTTCAGCAGATGTTACTCTTGCTTTCCCACGTACCCCACGGACACAAACTTTTTTTTTCCCTTTCCACCACGCCTATTCCCCTTCCTCCAGCAGCAGGCCTTTTGCCACTCATTTTGTATGTGAACAAATTGGCAACTCTGCAGTTGCTGCCAAAAAATATTCTGATGGAAATCGAGCAGAGCTGAGTGGCGAGACAGTGGTACTAGGCACAAAAAATGACGCTTGCTAGGTGCAATTAAAAATTAGTAAAATGAACTACACTCTAGGTGTATTTTGGTTGTATTACACTGGCCTACAGTAATGTTTTTTGTGACACTGCTTTTAGCAAAAACTGACAGGTTGCTAGGGCAGTTAAAATTATAGAAGGAACTACACAGGCGTGTAGCTCTCTCACACGGGCTACACTACTGTGGGACACTGCAGTCTGCTACTAGCCCGAACAAAGTGCCTGGACTAGCTGCAGAAAAAAAATGCCTAATTAAGACAGGTGGTGTAGCTTTCTTCACAGCAGTGCTACACTACCTGCCCTAATGGATTCAAAGAGCTAAATTACTGTGGCCAGATGCTGTGAAAACACTTGCACAGCACTGGCACACACCTGACACACCTGCCTGGGAAAACTAATAGAGACTAGCTCTAACCTAGACCTGATAAGGGCTGCAATTAAAACTAGTCCCTGCTTCTATGAAGTAGCCCTGAAAAGGGCTGATACCTACTACCTAGTTCCTATCCCTAATGCTACTCCTATGGAGCAGCCCTAAAAAGGGCTGATATTACTAAGATTCGCACCCTCCCTCCAGTCCCTACTCCCTAAACCTATCTATCTAACTTTGTATTCGCTCACTAGCTGACTGAGAGAACACAATTTAGAGTTAGAGCGGGTGCCGTCTAACACCCTGCAGCAGCTATCAGCAAAATGGTGGCAATCGTTAAAATGGCCGAGTCTTATAGGGCTAGGACATGTGACAGACACAGCCAATGATGACCTTGGTTGTGTGAAAAAATGCACTTTGCAGTGTGGGACTGTGATTGGCTAGCAGCCTGAACCGCCCCACTGTACATGCTTTAGGGGGGAATAAAAAAAAAAACTACCTTATTGCTGCAGCTCTGATACAAGCCCCCCTGCACAATATACACACAAACTGGATATTAACATTCATTTGCAGTATTAGGGCTAGGTTTAGGGTTAGGAAGATTAAGCTTTTGTGGATCGAAGCGTTATCGAACATACAGTGTTGGCCAAAAGTATTGACACCCTTGCAATTCTGTCAGATAATACTCAGTTTCTTCCGGAAAATGATTGCAATCGCAAATTCTTTGGTATTATTATCTTCATTTAATTTGTCTTCAATGAAAAAACACAAAGAGAATGAAGCAAAAAGCAAAACATTGATCATTTCACACAAAGCTCCAAAAATGGGCCAGACAAAAGTATTGGCACCCTCAGCCTAATCTTGGTTGCACAACCTTTAGCCAAAATAACTGCGATCAACTGCTTCCGGTAACCATCAATGAGTTTCTTACAATGCTCTACTGGAATTTTAGACCATTCTTCCTTGGCAAACTGCTCCAGGTCCCTGATATTTGAAGGGTGCGTTCTCCAATCTGCCATTTTTAGATCTCTCCACAGGTGTTCTATGGGATTCAGGTCTGGACTCATTGCTGGCCACCTTAGAAGTCTCCAGTGCTTTCTCTCAAACCATTTTCTAGTGTTTTTTGAAGTGTGTTTTGGGTCATTGTCCTGCTGGAAGACCATGACCTCTGAGGGAGACCCAGCTTTCTCACACTGACCCAATTATGTGCAAAATTAGTTGTGTCTCAGACTTCATAAGCCATGCACACGGTCAAGCAGTCCAGTGCCGAGGCAGCAAAGCAACCCCAAAACATCAGGGAACCTCCGCCATTTTTGACTGTAGGAACCTGTGTTCTTTTCTTTGAATGTCTTTTGTCTCAGCTGAAAACTCTTCTGATGCCTTTGCCCAAAGAGAGAAAATTCTTCCAAAACGTTTTTTAGCTTTCTCAGTAAGTTTTGGCCAAACTCCAGCCTGCTTTTTTATGTCTCAGGTAAGATAGTGGGTCTTCCTGGTCTCCTACCATACAGTCCCTTTTCATTCAGTCGACGTACGGATAGTACGGGTTGACACTTTGTACCCTCGACTGCAGCAGCTTTGAACTTGTTTGATGTTAGTCGAGTTCTTATCCACCATCCGCACAATCTTGCGTTGAAATCTCTTGTCAATTTTACTTTTACGTCCACACTAGGGAAGTTGCACAGTGCCATTGGCTTTAAACTTCTTGAATGACACTGCCGCACGGTAGAACAGAACATTCAGGTCTTTGGAGATGAACTTGTAGCCTTGAGATTGCTCATGTTCCTCACAATTTGGTGTTCTCAAGGTCCTCAGACAGTTCTTTGGTCTCTTTCTTTTCTCCAGTCTCAATGTGGCAAACACAAGGACACAGACAGAGGTGAGTCAACTTTAATCCATGTCAACTGCAAGTTGATTTAGTTCTTGCCAACCCTGTTTAGGTGCCACAGGAATACAGGTTGCTGTTAATTACACAATTGAGAAGCATCACATGATTTTTCTAACAGTGTCAATACTTTTGTCCACCCCTTTTTTATGTTTGGGTGGAATTATATCAATTTGGCTTTAGGACAATTCTTTTTGTGTTTTTTTCATTGAAGACAATTTACCTGTATATACTCCGTGATAAGCGACCCGGTATAAGCCGACCCCCGTACTTTTGCCCCAAAACCTGGGAAAACCTATTGACTCGTGTATAAGCCGAGGTGGACCCACAGGTAATTACAGCCTGCAATTGAGATACAGGCCCCCCAATGGTAGTATACAGCAGCACTCCAGTGTATATACCAGCAGCAGGCCCATGATATATACTAGACAGCTTCAGTAGTTAGTTATAAGAGCCCCAGAGTATATACAGCCCAGAAGTATTACAGAATCCCCAGAATAGTATATCACAGCATGTAGTAGTTACAGCATCCCCAGAGTGTATACAGCAGCCCCAAGAAGTGATCAGCAGCCCCAAAGGTATATACAGCCCTGATGGAAGTATCCAGCACCCAGAGGAATATAACGACCCAGTGTAGTATCAGCCACCCCACAGGTATATCAACGCCCAGTGGTAGGAATACAGCAGCCCACCCGATGTATAACACGGCCCCCATAGGTAGTATACAGCAGCCCCAAGATATACAAGCCCCATGTAGTATACAGCACCCACAGGTATATACAGCCCCAGTGTATATCAGCAGCCCCAAGTATAACAGCCCCAGTGGTAGTATACAGCAGCCCCAGAGGTATATACATCCCCAGTGTAGTATACAGCAGCCCCACAGGTATATACAGCCCCAGTGGTAGTATACAGCAGCCCCAGAGGTATATACAGCCCCAGTGTAGTATCCAGCAGCCCCAGTGGTAGTATACAGGCCCCAGAGGTATATACAGCCCCAGTGTAGTATCCAGCAGCCCCAGTGGTAGTATACAGCCCCCCCTCCTTATCATGTCCCCCCCAGGCTGCGGCAGCTGTCAAAATAACAAACACTTTATACATCACCTTCCGGCGCAGCTCTCCGCTCCTCCGGTCCTCCGCTTCCGTCCCTCCTCCGCTCATCGCTTTTCTTCCTTGTTGTGCCGGCTTCTGTGACGCGCGCAGGAAATGACGTCATCTCCTTGGCCCTGGTCACATGACACCGGCACAACAAGGAAGAAGAAGCCGGCGAGCGGAGGAGCGGACGACCGAGGAGCGGAGGAGCTGCGCCGGAAAGGTGATGTATAAAGTGTTTGTTATTTTGAGAGCTGCCGCAGCCTGGGGGGGACATGATAAGGAGGGGGGCGTTTAATACTACTGGGGACCCATATTAAGGAGGGGGGGCTGTGTAGTGCAATATGCACGGCATCCCCCCGCCGCTGATGGACGGGGGATGCCGTGCATATTCATTGCACTAAATGAGGCGGCCCCACGTGACCGCCTGCGGTCACCGCGGCCCCCTCCTGCCTCCTCCAGCCCCCGTCACAGCCCCCCCCCACAGCATACCGTATGACCGTGTATAAGCCGAGGGGGGACTTTCAGCCCAATTTTTGGGCTGAAAACTCGGCTTATACACGGTAAATGAAGATAATAATACCAAAGAATTTGTGATTGCAATAATTTTCAGGAAGAAACTGAGTATTATCTGACAGAATTGCAGGGGTGTCAATACTTTTGGCCAACACTGTATACTAGAACTGCTGAATTTGAAGCAAATTGTTCTAATTCGACGAATGACTCGAACACCGCCAAAAACAGCTCGAATTTGAGATTGGCGAACAATTCTAATCGAACATCGCTCATCTCTGTCCTCTGACTTCGCATCTTTCCATTCAATCTGCGTGTGGAAGGGGATGGCGGCTGCTTCACCAATTTCTACAGGGACTCCGGGCCAGGTCTGACCATATGGATACGCCATAACTGTCTATAGTGGTAAAAATCTATTATTGTATATTCAGTAAACTCAGAAAAATTCTACTACTGAACAATATTTCTCATTATGATAAAACATAAAAACAAAAATAAAACAATACCATTGATTTAAAATAGTTTTCAGAGTATGTCTATTACACAATCATAATTGCCCATGAGCAAGTGAAATAAATTGAAAAAATGCAAATCAGCTAAATCAATGCACGGCAGAGATCTACATGTGTGTCTCTTTCATTAACAGGAATTTCTTTTGCATAATGCTAATTACCCTGAGATTATATTGGTTTAAGTAATGTTTTTATTTTTTTGTATCCCTTAAAATCCATTCTTGCTAGGAAAATGTCACGATTCTGGGAAACAGAATTGATTTAAATGCACTGGATGTTCTCTATTTGAAGAATGTAATGCAGCTTGTTCTCATTTGTATGCAGTCCATGGTATTGCTAGTCTTAATATGTATTAAGTATTGTGAATTCTCTCTTTTACCTCCCTTCCAATTATTCTTTCTTTTCTTTTTCCTGCCTTCTTTATTTTTCCTTCTTTTCCTTCTCTCCTTTCCTATCTTCTTTCCTGTGTCTGTGCATAATTTACTAATTTATCTTCCTTCCTACCTCTTTTTTCTCTCCAATCATTTCTTCACTCCTTCCCATGGCCCTTACTTTCTTCCTCCCTTTCTCTGCTCCTCCCTTCTTTCCTTCTTTTTCTCCTTGCTATCTTCCTGCCTTCTTTTGTTTGTCCAATCCATCCTTCCTTTTTTCTTTTTTCCATCCAACCATTCCTTTGTCCATTTTCCTTCCTTCCTTCCTTCCTTCCTTCCTTCCTTCCTTCCTTCCTTCCTTCCTTCCTTCCTTCCTTCCTTCCCAATGTAGATCTCTGATGCTTTGCGGGACGTAGTGGTGTGGATTGTCGTCAGAGAGTATGTTTAGGGTTAATAAAGTAGTAAAACAGGGTTGTCTGTGTGTTTTATTTAAAATAAGGATTTTTCTCTGTGTTGTGATTTTTTAACTATTTACTCAATAGATTGGTAATGTGCAGATATCATAGACACCTGGAACATTACCAATTCAGGGCATAATGACAGCTGTTAATACTCAACTGTCATTAACCCCTTCTATCACCCTATGTCATTGCACCAGGGCATTGGGAAGAGTCGGGTAAAGTGCTACGAATTGGCGCTGCTAATGAATGCGACAAATAATTTAAAAAAAATTGAATGGGCTCCCCTGTATTTTAGATTGACAGCCAAGGTAAAACCAGGCCGGCTGCGGGTGGTAGCCCATTGCTGGCTGTTCTATCTGTGCTGAGAATCAAAAATACGGACGACTGCAGTTATTTCTTTTTACACCCTATGATGGAAGGTTCATTGCTAATGGCAACCAATCACAGACGTCGACACAACAGGTGGAGGCTCAACAGCCACTCACAGATGCTGTCATGGAGATTGGGTGCCTGTGATTGACTGTTGGAGGCAGAGACCAGTGAATAGAACGGAGGTTTTAGAATTACAATTTTCAGTAAGTACAGGGTGGGCCTTTTATATGGATGCACCTAAATAAAATGGGAATGGTTGGTGATATCAACTTCCTGTTTGTGGCACATTAGTATATGGGAGGGAGAAAACTTTTCCAGATGGGTGGCGACCATTT
Source organism: Allobates femoralis (assembly GCA_033576535.1). Lineage (NCBI taxonomy): Eukaryota > Metazoa > Chordata > Amphibia > Anura > Aromobatidae > Allobates > Allobates femoralis. Next base: position 802,480,034 of record JARQOC010000003.1, on the reverse strand, counting down.
TGAAGTTGGCCATTTTGGATCCAACTTTATTTTTTTTAATGGAAGAGGGTCATGTGACACATCAAACTTATGGAGAATTTCATAAGAAAAACAATGCGCTTGGTTTTAACATAATTTTATTATTTCATGAGTTATTTACAAGTTTATGACCACTTATAAAATGTGTTCAAAGTGCTCTTCTCACACTCTTGACACACACTCTTGAAGCGTGAAGCCCCATGTAATTCATGAAATAATAATAAAAATGGGTTTCCCTATATTTCTGTTTCCAGGCAGGTACAACTAGGTAGCTGGGGGTTGGGGGCAGCCCGTTCCTGCCTGCTGTACCTGGCTTGCGTACAAAAATACGGTGAAGCCCACTTCAAAATTTTTAGGAAAAATTCGTAAAAAAAAAAACACATTTAGGTACTGCATCTTTATTAACCCCTCCACTTGAGGGGTTAATAAAGATGCAGTCCCTAATATATATTTTTTAATGGATTTTTCCTAAAAATTTTGACGTGGGCTTCGCTGTATTTTTGTACGCCAGCCAGGTACAGCAGGCAGGAACTGGCTGCCCACAACCCCCAGCTGCCTATTTGTACCTGGCCAGACACAACAATATAGGGAAGCCCTTTTTTTTTTATTATTTCATGAATTTCATGAAATAAATAAAAAAAAAATATGTAGGGCTTCGTGCAATTTCTGTGTCCAGCCAGTCAGCTGGGGGCTGGAATCTGCAGCACAGGGAGGCCCAAGCTTTATGGGTCCCCTCCCCCGCTGCGAACTGCAGTCCGCAGCCATCCCCAGAAGATGGCGCGTTCGTAGCAGCGCCATCTTCTGTGCTGTAGCCAGCTCATCCAGGGCCCTGGTGAGTTGGATCACTGGGTAATAAAGGGGTTAGGGCCAGCTTTGTATTATTAGCTGGCCCTAAGCCCGAAATTCATGGGGTCACACCAATATTAGACATGACCTGCCATGAATTTCTATTAAAGTGTTAAAAAAAAACACAACACACAGAAAAAATCTTTTATTAGAAAAAAACACAAAACAACACTAAGAGACTCCATCTTTATTAAGAAAATAAGCTTCCATCCGACGTAGTCCAATCCAGTTTTGTACTTTAGCTCAGCTACATCTCTGGTAGAGAACCTCTACCAGAGATGTAGCTGAGCTGTGCAACCGGCTGTGGGAAAGTTCATGTGAGTTCACATGAACCCTGACAGCACCACGCGGCTACTTCAAATGAACAGCTGATCAGCATCAGCTGATACCTCAGCTGTTCATTTGAAATAACCAGAGGGAAAGCCGGCAGTGAGAAGACTTCACTTCCGGCTTTCCTGTGCAGTGCTGCGCTCCCCCTGCTCCCCCGCTGCATCTCCGCCCGTTCCTAAGTTAGGACCAGGCAGGGAGTGCAGAACCAGGGTACGTGGAGGGGGCATCAGGGAGCAGGGAGCGCAGCACAGAACGGGACTTCCCCGCCCGGGTCCTGCACTCCCCACTTCCTTGGCTGCACTCCCTGCCCGGTCCTACTTCAGGATCTGGGTGGGACTCAGCAGGGGGAGCGGAGGATCGGGATGGGAGGCAGAGGATTGGGCTGAATGATTGCTTAAAAGCCGGCGGCTTTATACCGCCAGCTTTTAAACAATCATGCACCCATTTCAGCCTCCTTCCTCCGCCCCCAGACTGCTGTATAGGGTCCAGCTGAGTAATTACTCTCATTTCCCATTGGCTTACATTGTACTCGTTACTCCTAGCGAGTATTCACAAGGAAACTCGCGGAGTAACGAGTAGACCAAGTACCGTACTATTCGGCGGGTACCGAATAGTAATGAGTATACTCGCTCATCCCTAGTATATTCCCACGCTGCTGATTTTGTTACCAAATTCTGCATAATTAGCTGCAGATTTTTCAATGAGGAAAATCCACAATTGATATGTCTCATGTAGACATAACCTGGTGCACTGGAGAGAAGGTGAAGGCCTCGATGGGCCTCTGTGCAGCAGTGGACTTTGCACCACTCTACATGAGGGATAATACAAAGATTCACTATACTAAGGCAGCCACTCAACATTAATTTAACAAACTACTCAGTTTATTATCATAACATAGAAGAAATGGTAAATTGGTGAATGAGGGTGATGTAATATTTCCATGTAACTGCAGAGTGAGTCTCCAAAGTCAAAGTTATTGGTGTGTGACTAGCCCAGGGGCCTATGGGGACTCGGGTGTCTGGGCCATGCTGGTGTTGGGATGTCACTGTTCTCTCAGGGGATCCTGTGCAGGTTTGTGAACACTGTGACGCTCTGAGTTGATGGAATGCGGGTAGCTCTATCTCCTCAAGCTTATCCTCATCTTCTCCTATGTCCACTAAGTGAAGCATCCTAGACAAGGCATCAGCTTTGGCATTGTTATGGTCAGCCCGATACTTGATGGTAAACTGGTAATTAGACAATCTGGCCATCGAGCTTTGTTCCATGGCACCTAGTTTTGCAGTTTCCAAGTGTGTTAAGGGATTGTTATCCGTAAAGGCAGTAAACTTGCTAGATGCCAAGTAGTGTTTGAATCTTTCAGTGACAGCCTAGACCAAGGCCAGGAACTCCAGCTTAAATGAGCTGTAATTTTCAAGGTTCCTTTCTGTAGGGCGAAGCTTTCTACTAGCATAGGCAATCACTCTTTCTCTGCCCTCTTGCAGACACGGACTCCGGTGTCCGGGGTGCATTCTGAAGTGAACCAAGACGGCTCCTCGGTCCCCAGACTGCTTCTTCTCCGTTGTTCCTACGTCTCGCCTTCAACCCCACTCTTGGGTCCCTGCAATAGCTAGACTGATGGCTGTTCAGTTGTCTCTGGCTAGGCCTAGCGTGGCTCCGATCACCAGGACATCTTCACAGTTCTCCTAGCGACTGCAAACTCTGTCTAACTCCGCCCCCAGCACCAGTATTTGTAGTGGATCTTGCCTAAGAGCAGCAAGTTGAGCTCCCCCTACTGGGTTGGGGTGAAAGGTGTTGTTTGAACTTGTGTACCCACTGTGGAAACCCATCCATGCTGTAGGTGAGTTTGTGGTTACCTGTGTGAGCAGGGCGCCATATGTGCACTTGGCACCCTGGTCCGACTCCATGTAACCTCATGTTCTGACTTTTATCAATCAAGATAAATGTATGAAATTCCCAGGAGTATGAACCTAAAGAGGAGGGTTTCTATATTTGTCAATAGCACTAAGGGTACCTTTACAAGCCGCAATATTGGCTGGTGATATGAGGAGATATAACGTGCGACGTGCACATTTTTCATGGTCGCCTCAGATCGCTGATGGTGGAATTACACGCCGCAATCTCGCCTTGAAAGAAAGGCGATGTGTCACCCTGGAAATCGCCTCACCCACAGCGGAACCAATCCGGTCGAACTCCCTCGCCGCTTCACACGCCGCAATCTCAAAGGCAATGTGGGCTACATGTTCAGCGCGCCAAGGAGATAAGCGTGCCACAGAGGTTTACACCGCGCCCCATACGCGCTCATTGGACTGTGCAACAGCGTTACGAATGGTCAGCCTGCTCTGGAAGGCTGGCTAATACATGACGCAATTGAAGATGTGTGTCTTGCTGAACGGACAGCTCTTCAAATATGGCACCCTGTGAACTGACAGCCAATGGGAACACAGTAGCCACCACCAATCATCGCAGACAGGGTGCGGACTCCAGCACACTGTAGTACGCCTATGGGAAATCATAGGCGACGCAGATTCCATCACTATCGCCCTATCACACGCCAAACCCGGAAATCTCGCATTCATGATTGCAGCTGATTTTAGAGCAGTGCTCAGGAATCAGGCGACGGCTGATAGACGATTTATCGCCGCAAAATTCCCCAATCACACGCCGCAACTGTGAGGCAATTTAACGGCGATTATTTTGGGGCAACATATCACCTGTAGGATTCCCAGCCGAGATTGCGGCGTGTAAAGGTACCCTAAGGGAATCTTAAAGGCGATATGTCGCCCCAAAACAATCGCCGTGAAATTGCCTCACAGTTGCAGCGTGTGATTGGGGAATTTTGCGGTGATAAATCGCTTCTCGACTGTCGCCAGATTCCTGAGCACTGCTCTGAAATCAGACGCAATCATGAAGGCAAGAATCCAGATTTTGGCGTGTGATAGGGCGATAGTGATGGAATCTGCGTCGCCTATTGATTTCCGGTAGGCGTGCCATGGCGTGCTGGAGTCTGCGCCCCGTCTGCGATGATTGGTGGTGGCTACTGTGTTCCCATTGGATGTCAGTTGACAGGGCGCCATATTTGAAGAGCTGTTCGTTCAGCATCACACACATCTTCACCTACACAACCGTACGCAAACACAGTTCATTTATTCGCGCCATAGATGCGCGCAAGCTATGTCATCCGCGTGTATTCATCTGCGCTGTGTTGAGTATACTGCCACATGCCACCTCAGATGTTGCCCTACACATCATACATGGGTGCCATGGGCCACGCACTACAATCACCCTACGCGGTGTGAATTGGGTGACGCTGATGGGTACATTATACTGTTCCCACTCTGCCGGCGTCGACCTTGTTAGCGCCCTAAACTTTGGCGGCGTCAGTGTGCGTGGTGACGTCATGGTCGTTCCTCCCTGCCTGCCAGGTGCCTGCCGCTCCTCTGCACATAGGACAAGAGTCATGACCGCCGCACAGCACGCTGCCACATGGGGTCTGGCAAAGCTAATGATTCTGATAGACCTGTGTGACCGCCATGACTACTGGTGTCACCAGCATCACCGTCACCCACGGCTGCGCAAGCACAGTATACCGAGGAGGATCCAGCGGGCCCTGCTGCAGAAACTGGGGGTGGAGAGGACCCACAAGCAGATAATGAAAAAGCTTGGGGACCTCAAGCACAAGTGCCCAGAGAGGATTGCTGACATTTGTGCCCGGCTTGCCAGGCTGTGTGGTGAGTATGTGGCAATGACAAACACACACATGGCAACCATAATAATCAAAACACTACACAACCATCATGTTGTATTGTGCCATGCCACATAGTGTGACATGAGCAACCATGTGGATCTGTTACCAATGTGCACCTGCATGTTGGTCACACTGCAACATGAAGGTGAACAATACACTCTTTTGTTAGAACAATGCTGGCCGCTAGAGTAGTCCTTGACCTGTGTGCGGCCAAAATTTGTTGTGTAATGACAGCAAAGTTGACAACAACATATTAATGCTAATTTGAATAGCCACATCACACCTCGCACCACATTTGTGTGCACTGTCACACATATCATTTGTCAACACATTGATCACAATACGGCAAACTGACTGCAACCTGACTGCTATGTGTTTGCCGACATGGTGCCACCACCTGATGCTTACTGCCTGCTCTTGTGTTAATGTTAAAAATCCATTCCATCCTAAATCAAGGGTGTTTGACATCCCAAATATGTGGTCACTGGTGTTGTTGTCTTGTCCTAAAAAAGACTGGCATGTCAGCATAGGGTGGCGGCCGACCCTAACCTTTTACTGTACCCTTCACGCCGTCATGACATTCATACACACAGTAGGTGTTTTCCCTATGTTGTTGTCCTTTGCTTAAATTGGTCTGTTGTCATGTTTGATATTACAGATGAGGAGGACTCTGCGTCTGGGGAGGGCCAACAGGCTCCTACCCCACCCGGGACACCCCCACCCCCTTCCCCGGAGGGCCCAGGCAGTCCATCAACATCACGGACACAACCCGCAGCTGCTCTGGAGGGCCTAAGCAGTCCATCAACACCACGGACACTACCCACAGCTGCTCCGGAGGGCCCAGGCAGTCCCTCAACAACAGGGCCACAAGCGTTGGCTGCAGCCAGCCCAGGAGCAACCCCCCCACTGCATCTCCACCACCAGGCCGAGCCCTGCTGTGGTGTTGTTCTCACACCCTGATATTGGTTGCTGGTTCTGTGTATGGTGGTGTGTGCACACGCCGACAAGCTTTCTAATCTACATTTTTGTGTGTGTGCCAGACAGCAGTATGTGCGTCCTGATGTGTTCCTCATTTTTATTTGTTTCAAGGAGGAAGACCTGGCGCTGCAGGCTGGGCTGTCAGCCCATCCTCATCTCCTACAGATGGCACCCGGGATGGTCATGTGCTGCGTACGTATAATCCATAACAATGGCCGCAACCACCCACCCACACCTACACAGGTCACTGACTAATGTCCTTCTTTCCCATACAGGTGTACCAACTATTGAGGAGCTGCTACAGGCCCAACAGGAGGCACAGCAGCATCTTGAGAGGGCACACCAAGAAGGGCAGCAACATCTTGCCTGCTTGGGTGCCATAATCCACACCCTCCAGGCAGGCGAGTCCAGCAGTGCCCCTTACTCAACCAAACCCCCCCCAATAATGTGGCCACTGTCACATTCTAGTATATGTCCATGTTGGACCATTGTTGTTCTCCCTGTTGCCATGTTGGCACCCTTGTTTGTTAGTCCCCGTTGGCCTCTTTTCTTATAGTATCCCACATTGGGAAAGTGGGTAGTATGGTTTGTCTACTTCTAAGGGGACAAAACAACTTGTCAATACAACAATTACAAACCTCAAATAAATGTTTGTGAGACTAATTCTACAGTGTGATCACTTGTCTGTGCACACACACAGAGACCTTGTCCCACTTAAAATGTGAAACACTACACATGGCCAATGACTTTGCATAGGTGTGCAGTGTGACATGATACAAACCTCACCATACTGTACCATTTGACCCGGGATGAAGTCGTATTTAACAGCACTGTCTCCAATATCACACACACACATTACAAAACACAACACACACTTGCCTATGTCGGCAACAGAAGCCTCCTAATCTCCCCATACTCACACATGTCACCTATGGATAGGCTTGTGTGTGATACCATGACACAAATATGTTATTGTGGACATGAGGCCTCTACATTTGGCACACAAACGTCAACATTACACCCAAAACACACTACACACACAACCATACTGCAGTACCAGACAAACATGTCGACGTAGTTATGCCAAGAAAAGTGTGGTTTATTAACCAAAATTAACAACAGAAAAGCATTTTTTTCCTTTTTCTAACAAAAAAACACCAGTCCTAGGTGCAAGGGCGTGCATTGCTAGTAGCGTCCTTGCTCTTCCTCCTCCTCTGCTGGTTCAGACAATGGCTCCTCCCCCTCATCCTCGTAATACCACCCACTGGTGGAGGGGCCAGCTCGGCGGGACTGTCATCGTGGGGGAGGTGGAGGATCAGGATTTTGCCGACTTCTCATCATGCGTCTTTGAGGCGCAGTGGGCCCGGAGGTGGTTTTCCTGGGCAAGGATAAAGAACCACCACATCGCAGGGACCCATCTATGCCCGCCTCCAGGACATGGAATATGGCCCTCTCGGCGATCTCATGTTGCTCTAGCTCCATGCGCGCCACCATCTCGCTGGTGATGTGCCCAATTCCAGAGCTGGGGGTCCTCTCCCTGTCCAAGAGGACTCGTTTTGCCCAGGTACCCAGCTCCATGTTTGGTGGGGCAAGTGTCCGTCTTCGTTGTATGCCAGGGCTGGGCCCTGGGCCCGGCCCCCACCACTGGTCTCAGGCATACGGCTCTCCCAAAGATGTTGATGGGAGAGCCTCTCCAGCGGATGGGTCCTCGCGAGTGGAGCCAGGCTCCGAGGGGCCTGTAAATGAAACAGAAGAAAAAAAAACATCAGCCACATTTTGCAATGTAATGACATCAATTTCCACAACCAAACACCAGCACAACATTGTGCCTATCTGACCATGGCTAACACCCAAATGCACAGTAGCTGGGTTGGAAAGAGAGATGAAAAAAGAAGTAGACCAGTTGCTCTGTACTCACCTGATGCTCCAAATTGATATGACAAGTGAACACACATAACAAGCACAATCTGTGCCACCAGCCACGACGCCACACAAAGAAAAACACACAGAAAAAGATTGGTGCAAGAAACCCACAATTGTGCCTTCTACATGTGCTGCAAACCCCACATCAGTACAACCAACAAGCTGTGTACATAGATCACAAAAACAAAATTACGCACCTCCTGTGATGGGGCAGGGTCTTGATCTGTGGCCAAAACTGGTTGCACAAACGCCTGCTGTACCGTGTTCCCCAAGGCCCCTCCTGGCCCAGGGTGAAGGTGAGGAGGTCATAGTACCACAGACGTGGCTTAAGGATCTCCTCAGCTCCAGCCCTGGACCGCCATCCATCCATTTCTTGTGGGCCTTGGTGAACACGGTCCGAAGGCGCTTGATTTTCTCCGCAACCAGGGCACCGTCCAGATCTTACTTTGGTCGAGCCAGTTGGCCAGCTCGACCGGGTGCCCGTAGGCCACAGCCCTCGCTGCCTTGTCTTGGTATTCAGACAGCGACACCTGCCACAGGCATTCATGTTCCTGGTACATGGTGAGTAGGTTGTGGACAAAATCATGACCCCCAGCCATCTGGAAATTAAAACTTAAATTTATGTCAGGCAAAAACATACATGGACATATCAGGACACATCCTACTCTGTGTGGCCAACCCATGTTCAGCACTACCAATTACATGTGGTCTGCTAGTCAGCTTGGGTATGCTCAATCAGTCCTGGCCTTTACATGTGGACATAGATGGGACATGGTGGACATGCCAGGGGCTATATGTATTTTGGGGCTGTGCACGGAGAGATACCAAGCTCTGTAATTGTCAAATGGCACATATGGCATTAAAACCAAATAAAACCACAATAATGACCACCACACATATTTATGTATATATGTTAGATCACATTGTCCTGGCATTGATCTCCACGATCATTATGTGTGCAACAGGATACGGAGGGTTGTTACGATGCGTAGCCGTCGCTACATACACATCTACAGGACGTAACATGAAGCTGTATATAAGGCGCCCAAACATGTGGCAACATATGGGTCTGCACCACACAGAAACTAACCTACATGATAAGCACAATAGCATGTCCCCCGACTTACCATCTGACCAACAGAGTTTTTGTGATGAGACGCTACTAGCACAATGCACATAGAAGTAGGAGCATGGGTGGCGCCCCACCACATCTCTATTTAAACACAAAAGACCAATCAAAAAACAGCACTGACGCATAATCATTGGTCACACCTGAGTACGCCCAGGCCACTACGTCCATGACATAAAGCAGATGCTGCGTGATTGGTTATTTACCATATAAAAAGCGCTCACACCCGAGGTACGGCATGCTTGCTGCCCAGAGTCATTAAGTAAGTACTGATGTTCACACATGAACTGTGATATGCTGTATAGCATTTGAAGCACCTTTACATTACGTATCGTTATTGTGTAGTGTAGCAGATGCTGAAGTGGTGGGGTATGTAGTTTGTAATGATGGTGTTGGCTAGCTCAATTGTGTACTGCCAAATGGATGCATAAGTGTTTTCCCCCTAAACACACTCCTCATTGCAAGCCATTTTGTCTTTGCCATACAGCAGGGGTGGGAACTCCAGTCCTCGAGGGCCGCAATCAGTGCAGGTTTTCAGGATTTCTTAGTATTGCACAGGTGATAACATAATCACCTTGCACTGGTGATGATTCCAATCCCTGTGCAATACTAAGAAATCGTGAAAACCTGAACTGTTTGCGGCCCTCGAGGACTGGAGTTCCCCACCCCTGCCATACAGGATCATGTTTGAAGGATGCGTCTGTGGTTAGTTGCGTTGAGCATCTGAATTGTGCCCACATAGTACTGTCGTTTAGCACACACAATGGAACTATTCTGCCCATACTGAGATGTGGAGTGGGCCATGTGGCTTCTGCAAATGTCTGCGTGTGAAAATCAGGCGTTATAAACACCTCAGGGATGTCTCTTGGACATGATGAGTATGCAATAGTCTGCTGCATGCCCTGATATTTTGTCCATAACACAGAAGGCTGGGGTACACGTATAATGTAATTGTATAGAGTTGATAATAACCATGATTTGCTAATTGTGAGCTAAGTCTTTTGGGACGCCTTGTGCTCATACCTGAACATTATGGGCAGGTATATTGGGGTATCGTCATGATGTGTCCATTTGGATGATGGAGTTGTATTTGTTGAGGAGTGCCATGGGTGTGTGACCAGGTTTGGTTGTCAGGCAGTGTAATGTTGTGTTTGCCCTTCAATGGTGCTATATATGTATGTGGGTGGCCATTTCAACAGACTTGGGTACGATGTTGCTAAGTGCCTAGGAGATGTATAGGCAAGGAGGTGGTGGGTATTGGGGATGTGTGATGAAGCGTTCTTGTTGTGATGTGTTTTTTTCCTCACATTTGCAGGTGTTGGTAGGTGGGACCATCATGGACCCTGATGGAGATGCTATCGTGGCTCTTGCCTTGGTTAAAGAGGAATTGTGGCTGGAGGAAAGAGTTGAGAGGTTGCGGGCTCGCAGATTACGGCGTGTGTGGGCTCGTGATTGGCTTCTGCAACAGGAGAGCCGGAGCTACAGGCGGCTGGTCCGTGAGCTGGAGGATCGGAGTCCGCATGATGTCAGGAACTATCTCCGTATGTCCAAGGATTCTTTCACATTCCTCTTTGAACGTATAAGGCCATTGATAGCCCAACAGGACACTTTGATGCGTCGAGCTGTGCCACCTGAGGAGTGTTTGGCTGTAACTTTGCGGTTCCTGGCAACAGGTCGTTCAAGGACAGACCTGCAATACACTTCACGCGGTCACTGTCCCTGCTGAGCCCCTGATCCCCGAGACGTGTGAGGCCATCTGGAGTAGTCTGCTGCCATCCTACATGCAGTTCCAAACAACCCCCGCTGAATGGATGGATGTTGCCAGAGGGTTTGAGGACCGCTGCCAATTTCCTAACTGCGGCGGTGCTTTGGATAGTAAGCACGTGAGGATCAGAAAAAAACCCAACACAGGGTCCTTGTATTTTAATTGCAAGGGATATTTTAGCATTGTCCTCATGGCCCTGGTGGATGCTCACTATGAGTTCCTGTACGTGGACGTTGGAATGAATGGGAGTGTCTCAAATGGAGGTGTGTTTGCACAAGACCTAAGAAGAGGCTCACCTACTACGGCCATATCCCCAGAGGACTGTTACTTCTGAGCAGCGCATTTTCAATTACCGGCTATCCCGGGCCCGGCGTGTGGTTGAAAATGCGTTCGGGATCATGGCCAATACATTCCACGTGTTTCATAGCCTTTGCATATGAAAGTGAAATCTATTGATGTGGTAGCGCTGGCCTGCTGTGTGCTGCATAATTTGCTGCGTCATAGGGATCAGTCATCATACATGCGGCAAGTTATGTGTATTCTGTGGACCCACAACAGGGGAGGTCCGTCCCGGGGATTGGCGCTGCTGACTGTGGTGTGGCGCCCTCCAGCCGCTGAGTCACAGACTGAGTCAGCAGGATGCCAGGAGCAGCAGAGACGCATACTGTTCCTACTTTAATGGCCCTGGGGCAGTGGCCTGGCAGCACCAGCAGGTGTAGGGTGGCTGGTGTTGTCAGGCAGCAACATCAGGAAGAGGGTGGAGTCACCAGGGTGACTGCACCAGGAGGATTATGGTGGAGTTTTGTTTATTGTGGGTGCTTGAACATTAGTTAGTTATTTTTGGTTCTGTACTCTCAAATGTTTGGGTTTGGCCATTATTTCTCTTCATGTTGTATTTATTTGTGTGATTTTGACACTTCTGTTTTTAATGTTTTGTGTGTGTTGTTCAAAATAATTTTTTTGTGCATAAAAAGTCCAACTAAAAAAAAACACAAACAAACTACCTGTGTCTGTCGTTACTTTTCAATACAGGGCAGTTGCACATAGCTTTATGCTGTGCACAGAGGTATGTGATCTGTTAAATGGGATTGTGGTCCGTGCAGCATTGTGTGGTAATGTCCAGTACACAGGTCCATGCCCTTTGGCCCACACTGTATGCCGTGACTGTGTGTACATGTCCATTATGATGTGTTTGCCCACATGGGAACGTGTCCATACACATGGAGAATGCAATGGTGTTTGTGGGGGATGTAGGTAGACTCCAGTACACACACGCAAACATGTGTGCACACACATACTTCAGTTCAGCCATGGCAGCTCTCGCATGGTGTGGACCAATGCAGGCACATAGGTGCATAGTGTTATTTGTATCTTACCGCCATCACCTACAGACATTCTTTAGTGTAATCCACTGTCCTGCACAAGACCACTCCTGTGTGACAGTTTTGCGCCTCGAATGTGTGTTGCAGGAGCCACAATTGATGACACGAGCGTGTACTTGGCCCAAACTCCGATAGACAATGGCGTCATGTATTAGCCAGCCTTCCAGAGCAGGCTGCCCAATCGTAATGCTGTTGCGTTGTCCAATGAGCGTGTATAGGGCGCGGTGTAAACCACTGTGGCATGTCTATCTCCTCGGCGCACTGAACATGTACGCCCACATTGCCTTTGTGATTGCAGCGTGTGAAGCGGCGAGGGAATTCGACCGGATTGGTTCCGCTCTGGGTGAGGCAATTCCGGGGCAACACATCACCTTTCTTTCAGGGCGAGATTGCGGCGTGTAATTCCGCCATCGGCGATCTGAGGCGACCATGAAAAACATGCACGCGACTTATATCGCTCATATCGCCTCATATCGCCAGCCGATATTGCGGGATGTAAAGGTACCCTAAGACTTCCATGGTTTTTCACAGCAGATAACCACATTCATGGAGTTAGAGGGAGGCAGGAGAAAAAAAGACAACACTCAGATGATACATGAAAATGTGAAAAAAGCACATTAAAGAGCTCGGAATCACGCTCCTGCCTCGTATGTGTCAGATTGTAAAAATCTCTGCTCAAAACCTTCAGCATCAAAGGGAATTTCCAACAAGATGTTTTCTGTTGTTGTTTGATCACGATTTTGTTTCTGAAGATGAAAAAGTCAGACATAAACAAGATTAATAATTTATTACAAACTGCAAAATTATGCATGAGAAGGGCTTTCCTATTAAAGGGAAAGTACTCTAGTATATTCATAATTCTACTATTGTTCTAGAAAGCTCATAAAATCCAGCAAAATTAAGCAAAATATCCTCTAAAAATATTCAACCAGTATATACAGTTGTGGAGCCCACTGGGACGGGGTACTCGGTGCCGGGCCGTGGTATTACGGGGAATCACGGTAGTCTTGGTCCGGACCGTGTCCCAAGCCCACAAGTAATGAGGGTTATTTACAGGGGAGTTTGTCAAGGACACCAGCCACGAGTTGTGGTCAGTGAGGGACCACCGCTACAGTGTACTTCTGCCAGGAGGATGGATGGATGACACTGCAGCAAGATGGATGAGCCTGCCGCGGGTCGGGATTGCTCCTGACAGGGTGGAAAGATGTAATAAAGTTCTGTATGCAGGGAAAAACACACGGGAGGCTTAAGCAGGGTTCACCAGGTTTTACTTCACAAGGACTTTCAGTACAAGTTACAGTCACTTCCAGAGATAACTCCGGACATTCACTGAACCCACTGCAGCCAGATTTCCTTCCTAAGACCCTTCACTTTCTGAAGCCTTTCAGGCTTTCCTCTCCTGTTGTCCCTGTGGGCTCTATAAGGGCAGCTCGGTCCCTTGTTTTGGCTTCTCCCAGTGTATGGGCAGCAAGCCTGGGTCCTATGCACTGCTGTTTCTCCAGCCCTTGTGTTGAGTGACCAGACCTGGAATCTGTGCCTCCCCGTCGGTGTGTCCGTATACCGGCGTGTTGCTACGGTCACCCAGAGCCAACTCTCTGGTCCCAGCCTAGCCTTGGGTGTCCCTGTATTGCAAGGGGTCACCGGGCTCTCTCATACCCGTGTAACTACCCGGGTATGTCAGGGGAGTCTGTTCTGCCAGTAGTTTGTCAACGCTACCGTCTTCCTCGGGCCGAGCTGCACTAGTCCGGTCTCAATCTGTTCCTTTCCTTTGGGCTTCAGGCTATGGAGCGGGCTTTCTCTCCAGTGAATGGTGTCTCGCAGGATTCTGTGCCTCCAGGGAGCCCTGACCCTCAGGAAAGTGTCCCTCTGTCTGTGCTGTTCTTGTCTTTACTGGTTAGCTCACTCTGGCCTACTGGCTAACTACTTCCTGTTTTCCCCCTATATACTCGGTTCGTAACCTTGACTATGCCCCACCCACTTGTGACTGGCCCTACCACCCCTTGCCCGCCTAGAGTCCCGGGCTCCGGGATGGGTCTTGTGTCAGTGGGTGTATTTTTGAAGGTGTTTTATGTAAAAACTGCCATTATCTGGCTGGCTGTAGTTCCTACCTGTGGCCATTCTGGTCGCAGGGATGCTAAATTCCCCCGGAGTTAAACCAGCGTGTCCCCACGCCGTCCAGAATGGTTCCCCCTGAAAAACATTTTTATTATATATAACATAACATTATGCATTCTTATTCTTCCGATTAAGGAGGTACGGGTTCTTAAACGTTGCATTAATATTAACTATGTACATTTTAAACACAGTGTTCAGCCCGTCCATGGCTGCAAGTGCTGAGGCCTCCAGGCCCTCGGGTCACCAACTTGTGGCAAAGTTGTTTCTCTCCATGCCGGCATTTTACACCACATTGTCTTTAACCCTTAAAGGTAGCTTTACACGCGTCAACTTTTCTAGGA
>JARQOC010000003.1:802391720-802465362 GCA_033576535.1 Allobates femoralis | reverse complement strand
ACCTCCTGTTGCAATGGCAATGATTTCATCATGTGGGCCCAATAGGGGTCAGAGAGGGACCACTCTCCCTCATGCCAAACTTCTAAATGCCACAATTGCTAAAGATTGTGACATCTAATGGGTTAATCAGCCCCAGCTGTTACTGCAGGAGCTCAGCTTACTTTACATTAGTTTGTCATTCATTTAGGGCTTCCAGCTTTCCTTATACACCTGTTGTCCTGAATATCCAGCTGTACTGGCCCTCAATATTTCATTTGCTGTCTAGTAAATCCTTCTCTTTTGCATCAACACCTCCAGTCCATGCTGCCTGCCCTGGCAATAGCTTACAGTGTCTATCTCACAGGTACCCCTGAGAAAGGAGCTGGGACAGCCTTAAAACGCGTCGGAATAGACCATCATTGCATTCAGACTCTGTGTGGTCCTCGTTCTTCGCAGCAGCGTTGATCATAGAAGCACCATCCTTTGGATTCCTATCTTGCAGGTGAGTCCATAACACTTTAAAGGGTCCCAATCCTCAAATACAGACTCATTTTAAGACTGAATTTAGCTCCAATAAGGATCACAAGTGATCTTGTCGCATTCTCCTTTCCAACTTTACTGTCTGTACCTCCACCTGTAGATGAAAGCTAGGAAGACCATGATCCATGTAGCCAGCCACAGCAGCTTCTCGTAATGTTGAAACAGAGCATTGGGTCTAACCTTCTGCACGTCCTACAATACAAAGGACCAGGAGGTACTGATAAATATTTGCCTTTGCCTGTGTCTAGAAAGCAAAATTAAACTTGGTTGCTACAGGAACAATTATTAACTTTGACAAGTGCATGGGCTATGTTCTAGCAGAAAAGGATATGTCATTTTGAAATTGTGTTTAACCATCTTAACCATGCAAGGTGAAGATGGGAACTTAAACTTTGCAAAGGCGTTTTGACGTTGCAGGATAATGTGCCCACCCACAATTCTCGTATTCATGTCCCGGCAAAACTCAATGAAAGCAGCTTTGAAATTATCGATCATTCACCATATTCTCCTGAATTGCTCCCATGATCCCATCTGATTTTTATCTCTTTCTTAAACACAAAAAATCATTGCGAGGACGAATGTTTTTAACAAATTGATGCTGTGAATCAGTATTTCCAGAACAGGTTGATAATTTATTTTATGTAAAAGATTAGAATTTCTTTTGATCGATACATTAAATGTATACAGTTGAGAAGGAATTATGTTGAATAATACAGTATTACCAGGTTCTGGTGATGGCTCATTGACAGATTAGTGCCTTCTTTTCTGCTCTTCTCTGTTAACTGAGCTATATTGCCAATGTCATGCTAATTGACAGCCCATTCCTCGTTGCCTAAATGCATGGAGCCGGCTGTCAATCAATATAACGTTGCCAATTACGCCTCATATAAATTTAGGAATAGTAATTAATAATGGATATTCTGCATAGATTGACTGTAGGCCCCCTTGAATCATAACCTTGGGTGGGTCCAAGGTTCCCCTATACATCACGAGAACTCAGATCAATCAGATCCTTTTCCTATCTCTATTTCACAGAAAACCACCCAATGATTCTACAGTATTAAGGTTCATTTCTGACCTACGTGAAAAGTCACAGTAGTCAAAATCTATCTTCGTAATGGCCAACAGGTTGACAGGTCTGGAAACAGAAGACTTTAGCTAATAAGGGTAAAAGTGGAGGTGCTATAATTCACAGATAGCCTGCTCCTACACTCAGAGATATAAGTCAACGGAGGATTAATGCATCCACCGTGATTAAGTAGCTCTTCAATTTCTTGTTAATGTTCAACGAGTCAATTTGTCAGCACACTTCTCTTTCTGACGTTCCTTTTGTATAAATGCACAATATTAATTAAGATACTTAACATATAAGCACAAAGGGCTAGTCAGTGAAAGAGATGTTAGGGGCCTTTTTCTGAACTATAAATACAATCTGACTTTATCACTTATTAATGGACTGAAAGTCTACGGTTACAGTCCTTAACCACACCGCTAAGTCTGTCAGACTCACTGATGAAACAGCACTCCTGTATAATACACCAAGGTGGACAGTCAATATTCTCTGCCTAATTGAATGTGATACAAGGGACTCTTACATTACCTGTACTTACTCCTGCCAGTTGCGCTACATGTAATGATACTTTTGGAACAACTTTTGATTGAGGAAATCAATAAAAATGTAATAACTTTTAAACATTCTGTGTAACAGGCATTGCTGGCTCACAAAGGGATTTTATATTTGTTAGAAAATTGGATTCTACCCAAATATTCCCCTCTAGCATTTATTGAGGACCTGTCAATGGCCGCATTACTTTTTGTTTAATTTTTAATGAATAAATTGACGTTTTAACATTTCTCAACATTGACATTGGAACACCAAGAAGGAAAAGTGATAGTGTTATGGAAATTACCAGATTAATATACATATTAAAAATATTTACGGTAAATGATGGAAAAATGGAAACATGGAGTTATTTTTAAATTATTCAGTATTGAGTACCACATGCAAAATTACACAGATTTACACACCTAAACTGCTATCAATGGTTGCTTGAGCAATGTTCTGCCATACTCAATGCACATAGGCATGGAAATCACAAGATCCTCTCATGTCAGTGACTGCTTGGTAGTAGGGACAGTGTACACCTGAGCTATCTCTGAAGCTATATAAAATATAAGGGGAGACAACAGAGGCGCAATAGTGCCCTATCACTCAGTAAGAATAGGGTCTTATAGGTGTAAACAGGTTGCACTAACCTGATCCAGTTGTGACTCCCACAACTGGAATAAAGGCGTTGGTTTTAGTATTTGTAGGCTGCCGCTGGACTTCCACCTCCACAAGATGATGAGTACTTCAAGAGTTTTGGGATCAATAGGTGTGCTACAGTCCGCGCTGCCCGGTCATCCAAGGAGTCACACGGGAAACTGTGTTCCAAGTAAAAGTTTCTTTATTCTTCAAAACCGACGCGTTTCGGCGCCCAATCCTGGCACCGTCCTGAGGACGGTGCCAGGATTGGGCGCCGAAACGCGTCGGTTTTGAAGAATAAAGAAACTTTTACTTGGAACACTGTTTCCCGTGTGACTCCTTGGATGACCGGGCAGCGCGGACTGTAGCACACCTATTGATCCCAAATCTCTGAAGCTAGGCATTCATAGGCTATTCCCAGTCTACATGATTATTCTGGAAGGTGGGGTTGCCTGGGTCTCATACTTTGCTAAGCTCCTGGAAATGACTCACCTAGATGTCCCCCTCCCACCAAGAGAGTGAAGGGGCAGGAGAGCAAGAAAACACACAGACGACTCAGGCAAGGCAGCAGGTTTGTCTTCAGGTGTAAACTGAGCTGCAGCTAAAGGAATGAACATGAATACAAAATAGGAATGGGGTCATCCACCGGGGTCAAAATAGAAATTCTATGTCTGGCATGGAGTGAGGCCAGGGGCAGGTAAATATAGCAAAAGGGAGAGATAATCACAAGCTGAGGCTGAAATGAAGGCTGAGAATTCTCAGCCAGTATAGAAGGGGAGCTTAACCCCTTTAGCATAGGAGAGAAAATACAACAGCAAAACAACTGTTAAGTGAGCTCATCAGAAGGCCTGTAATTGATTAAACATTGAGACCACTTGACCACAGGTCCCCCAAAGGTGAAATCAGGGCGCAGCACTCATGACAATTCCACTGTTGGCAGCTCCCTACGCTATTGTCGACCAATGAAGTGCCAGATGAATGGTTATCTCTCCAAAGTGTACCATGAGGCATTTTTTAACATGACAAAGCCAGGCAACATGTTGCTCGTGCTCCTGTGAGTAGCTTGTGTGGTCTAAATGTGCTACCATGGTCTGTAGTATCTGTGGACATATACCCCATTGCGCACATCTGGGATGGGTCGGCAATTGGAAAGTGAGCTGTCAGCTTTCATGATTTGCCCAATTGCATTCAACTAAGCAGAACATTCCACATACAATCATTAATTAAGTCAATGATAGCAGCCAAGTGCTGTAGGTGCAGGTTTTTCTGCAGGTAGCGCTCATCAATACTCAGATAATTAAAAAATTATTTCCATTTTTTCATTATTTACATATCAGTATCATATATGTGCATCCCGAGATTTCCGTAATTCCATGACCTTTCCCTTTTGGTGTTACAAACTGTCTCTTTGCAACCCCATTATATCTGATTTTAAAACTTATTGATTCTCTCAGTAAGAGGCCAACTGGAGGACTAATATAGGATGATACTCCCTGGGAAAAAGCATGAAAAATGTCTTTCAACCAAAAGGAAAAGAATTGCTTCTGTGATGCCCCTGTGGGTCCAGTGACCACAGAGGTACTGCACCCCTGTTAGAGTATAGTATCCCACTCACTGGTAAGGGGGGTACAAACTGATACCGTGACACCCAGATCACACTAGGAATGATTGTAGTGGGGTTGGGTGGTGAAGGGAGTAAGTTAGAGGGAGCACTTGGGAGGAGTGAGGTCAGAAAGAACACACATAGATGATGTCGGACACGTGACAAAGGGGTATAAAAAGAGCAATAAACATCTAGAATGTAGTAGACGACAGTGAGAAGAAAGACAGCTAACAGAGAGAGTGACAGCTGACGAGAGGCCATTGAACACCAAGGTCAAGTTGGAGGGCAGCTAGAGAATATACGCCTGGGAAGTGTCCAGAGGTCTGGAGCAAGTGGGAGCTTGTCCTGAGGCCGAACCCCAGAGCAGAATATCACCCAAGTGGCTCCGGAAGGAAGAAGGGGTCCCAGAGGCATTTCAAGTGAGTAATTCACCCGCGGGACTCGTATCCATTGACAAGCGCAAGGGCAAGTGGAGGGACTAGGCTGCAAGGGACACCAGAAACCCAAAAGACTGGTGGAGAAGACCAGGCTCAGCTAGCAACCTGGAGGCTGTGCCAATTCCAAGGTGACACAGTCGACAACCGCATACAGCTCTATGGTTGCCACCTTTTCAGCAGATAAGGGGAGACACTGCAGGGGAACCCCTAGGAAAAGCCCACAGTCACTGGCTCAGAGCTCTGTGTGGTGAGGCGCAAGGCAGGAGGGGTGAAGCAAGCGCTGTGTGAGACGACCTGTACACAGTACAGTTCACAGTTCAGCAGTGTACTTTCGGTCCCGGTTGCTGGTCTGCAGCTGGGCCAGCTTACTAGAGGCACCCCCTCTCTTGTACCTTTTGGGCCTCTTCAATCTGCCGACTCCTGGCCGCTGGGTCTGTGTTCTTCCTGGCAAATGTGTCAGTGCCTGGGCTGCATGGGTGTCTCTGCTTACGGGTATTGTTCCTCACTCTCTCACTCTCACCAGGAACCTCAACCAGAACTCTCCGAGCTGCCCCAACTTTGTGTTCCCAGATTTTATTCTGGTTCCTTCACCTTTTTTCCCCGGGTTTCTTTCACTACACTCCACCCACCACTCAGTTACCCCCATTATCCTCTGCCTGACATGGAGTACTAGGTCTAGGGTTTGGGGATGTGTTGGGTGTTGGTGTGGGGTGCTTAGCTTACCTGACCCAGCTGCAGTACCATACTGTGCCAGCGGTCTGCAGGGGCACCACACTGGCAAGTGGAGGGCGTAGGCTGCAATTTAAACCGGGAAGCCAAAAGACTAGTGGAGAAGACTAAGCTCAGCTAGCAACCCGGAGACTGTGCCAATTCCAAGGTGACACAGTCGACAACCGCACCCATCTGCTGAAAAGGTGGCAATCATAAGGCTAAGGGGAGACACTGCAGGAGAACCCCTAGGAAAATCCCACAGTCACTGGCTCAGAGCTCTGTGTAGCGAGGTGCAAGGCAGGATGGACGAGGCAAGCGCTGTGTGAGATGACCTGGAAAGGACAGAAAAGGGGAAAAGGGGTGCGGGTGACATACCATCCTATTACCAGTGAGTAGCTGGATCCCTGCCTCCGAGAACCCAGTGCTCAGCGGGCTGCTACACCAAGACTGTGAGTAAAAGACCTGAAGACTGCAACCCGCCTGTGTCTGTGAACTTTCTTAACACATCTAAAGCACCAGAAACACAACTACCAACTCACTCAGGTTCCTTTGGCCACCTTAGGGGTCAGCCCTACCCATAGAGGGCTTAAAAACATTGCTGCCTTCCAACCATCGGCCCCTAGGAAAACTGTCGAGCAGCAGTGGCCAGATATAGCTGCAACCTGTGGGGGGCGTCACTTGTACATTAACAAGTATCCCCAAGGCCAGTTATCCCTGCCTAGAATGAACCCTCCATGCCAGATCCCTATCCCTAAGAGAGAGCCACCCACACCGAACTTTTAATGACACCACCAGGGTCACGGAGCTGGGTCTCGGTCCCTGAAAGCCCGGTTCTGAGTATCTTACGGCCCTGGAGGGGCGTGTCCCTTCCTTTAGCATATTACACTCTTGCATATTGTTCTCCCCATTGGGACAAGGGGTTGGGCTTTGAAGAGAAAAAAATGGGCATTTAGAGGGATTGCCCACTAGTCAGGTAACTCTTCTCAATCTGAGTGTTTGACCCTGTTAAATTAAAAATACCTATACTCACCTGGAACCATTTCAGAGGTTTTGGCTGTCACCTTCTGAGGATTTTCCGTCATGCGAAACCTGTAACAAATCAGTGCTGACTGCACTCTCCCCGCCTTCAGACAAATTAAACATCAAAAGAAAGTGAGATCTGTAGCTGCCGCTCACTTCTTCCTTGTGCGTGATACATCCAAAGGCGTGGAAAGTGATAGGATACAGGGATCGCGTGATGTAACAACTTCACGAGAGTCCTAGAAGAGTGAGTGCTGACACCACTGGAATGGCGACGGTACCAGAGGTGAGTGTACAGTAAGTTTTTTTTTATTTTAATGGGGCAAACACTCAGATTGAGAAGGAGTCCGAGTAGAGAACAGCTTCTTTAAAGGGAACCTGTTGCCTACTTTATGCCCCTCCAGCTATCACAATCTGTCACTGCAACTTCATAGTACTATTCTAGGTAAGTCTGTCTGAGCTAATACTATAGTGTAATACTTGATAAAAAAAACATTTTTTAACTTACATTGTCAGATGTTAATTAGTCAGTGTCTAGTCACTCTGGGTATTTAGTTGGTTTCCATGGCCACCTTCTGTCTGTGGTTATCCTGCCCTGGTGGGCATGATAACCTAATATCCAAGCGCTTTCTCTCCCTCTCTCTCTCATCGGAACGACTTTCTTTCCGGTCTTGTGACCCGCCCAGGGGTCTATGGGAACTCTGTATCCGGGCGTTTACTGTAGGGGGGATGTCACTGGTGGCCTGCCTGGACCAGTAACCTGGGGGTTAGCTAAATAAAGGGTAAAATAATAAAAGGAAATAATAAAGTCTCGTGACGCCACCTGCAGTTTCTGGTGATCTCACCAGCGCCGCTCTCAGACCGCTGGGGATGGTGATATTGCAGCCAGTTGATAACGCTCTCTGCAGGTGGAGCGGGATCCCCGGGGCAGTGTAGCTGCTGTACTTGTTATTGTGGTAGCAGCTCTGTGGATTAGCTTAATAGAATAAGACACCGTAGGCTTGCTGACTCTGTACAGGTACTTTACTGGCAACAGTTCTTAGTACAGGTACACAGTTACACAGTCTTTGCGGGTAGCTGGCCAGGTAGTCAATGGGGAGAATAAAGTCTCTTTGAGGCTCCCAGAGTGTTCCTTCATTAGTACCTTCACTGTCCTCTGTGTCTTGCTTGCGCCTCCTTACAGTCTTTGCGCTGTCCTGCACAGCCCACTTGTCTACCAGGCCCGTTGGGGGCTATGAGGTACCCTTCTTCTCTAAGGGGCCCAACCCGGTTTAGTGCTTCTGGCGGGGCTGCACGTTCTGGACCTGGTTGGGGCTGCCTTGGGCACACCTGCGACGGCTCAGGGTTAGACTCGCCTGCACCATGACTCGGAGCCCGTCATGGACTAGGATTCCCCAGACTTTAGTAAGGTCTGGCACTGGGTTTCCTCCTTCTGTCTGGGTCACCACTCCTTTTGGGCGTCCTCCCTGTGGTGTTTCTCTAGGACATGTCTCTTTGCTTCGTCCCTCTGACTAGACTCATCAGTCTTAACTAATCCTTTTTGTTAGTTCCCGCTCCTTCTACCCTAACGCTCCTCCCACCGGGAACGGTTACCCTGGTAACGGGTGTCCAATTGGTCCCTTATGCTAGGTGTAGGGATGCTGGGATGAGAGCCTCAGGATGACATTACACTCCCCAATGACAGGAATACTGCACACTGAGTTATGGGTGCAGTACCCTACTGTGGCGCACTGACCAGTGGGGCGCCACACTTGCGCATTGCGTTCTTCGTTTGGGTGTATTTTGATGTCTTCATCATGCACAGTGCTCATGCTCAGAAACCGGCAATTGCTTCATTTACAGCAACACATGGCATGCATAGCAGCACGCCACGCAAGTGCCAGCTTCAGAGCATGCGCAATATGCATTATAAAGCCATCAGTATACACCAAAAGAAGAGTGCAATGCGCAAGACCACAAGGGCAGCCAGCCAGACAGGAGAGAGAGTGGGAGAAAGTGCTTGGACATTAGGATATCATGCCCACTGCGGCATGATAACCACGGACGAAAGGTGGCCACAGACCCCAACAAAACGTCCAGAGTGACTAGACACTGCCTAATTAACATGCAAAAATGTCAGTTAAAAAATTATTTTTAGCAATTATAACAGTACAATATTAGCTTAGACAGGGATGCCTTGAACAGCTAAAAACGTAGTAATTCTTTCAGCGGCGCATATGTGCTATTCAGCGCAGCTGCCGCTCAACGCTGTCCCTGACTACCCGATGTTGATTGTGGTAATCGGCCACACATCACGCTGAATAGCGGCCGCTTTTCCACAGCGCACAAGGAAACGCTGCATGCAGCATTTCCCTGTCCGCTCTGCTAAAGCGGCCGCTATTCAGCTGGATGTCTGGCCGATTACCACAATCAACATCGGGTAACCAGGGACAGCGTTGAGCGGCAGCTGCGCTGAATAGCACATGTGCGCTGCTGAAAGGATGACTACGTTCGTAGTGGATTTCAGTGACATCTGCTAAAAACGGTCTGACCCCAGCCTATGTCATGAGTTTAATTTTTTTAAATTCAGCAGTAGCAGGGTTGAAAAGCAATGTCTGACTTTCGTTTGTTCATCTAATATATAAAGCTGAATGTGTGTATGTATGTGTGTGTGTATGTGTGTATATCCGGGATTGGCATCTACACCGTCGCAGCTACAGCCGCAAAAGTTTGCAGAGTCACACGTCTGGACCCCGGGAGCGTCACAGTTCACCAAACAATTTTGCCCCTATCTACATAATGGGGAAAAAAGGGAAAGGAAACGTGTGGGAGAAAAATCGACAGCTGTCAGCTATAGAGACAAAATTTTGCACAGTCACACGTCTGGACCCCGGGAGCGTCATAGGCTATGTTGTGAGGCGAAATTTTAACCCCGCGCATTCCAATTCACCAAACAATTTTGCCCCTATCTACATAATGGGGAAAAAGTGACAGTTACTAGTTGACAGTTGTGAATGAGAGGGACTTAATGATAGTGCCAAAGACTAACAGCACATACCAGCATATAGTCACTAAGGTGGGGCCCCAACATGGGATATTCACCACACAAAGGGACATGTATACACACCACACGCACACAAAGAGTAACAGCAAGTGTATAGTCGCTAAGGTGCAGCCCCAACATTGGATACTCACCACGCACCCGAACAAACACACACCACAAAGACACACACACACCCCCAAGGGGACACACACACACTCTATAGCGACACATGCACTCACCACACAGGGACACACACACACCACAAAGAGACACACACCACACAGACCCCCCCCCCACAGGGACACACACGCATAGCCACCCTATAGGGACACATGCACTCACCCCACAGGGACACACACACCACAAAGAGACACACACACACCACACAGACCCCCCCACAGGGACACACACACACATACACACCCTATAGGGACACATGCACTCACCCCTCAGGGACACACACACTCCACAAAGGGACACACACAACACAGAGACACACACACCCCACACAGACACCCCCCACAGGGACACACACACAAATACACACCCTATAGGGTCACATGCACTCACCCCACAGGGACACACACACACCACAAAGAGACACACACAACACAGATACACACACCACAGACCCCCACACAAGGGCACACACACATACACACCCTATAGGGGCACATGCACTTACCCCACAGGGACACACACCACAAAGAGACACACACACACCACACAGACCCCCCCACAGGGACACACACATATACACACCCTATAGGGGCACATGCACTCACCCCTCAGGGACACACATACACCACAAAGGGACACACACAACACAGAGACACACACACCCCACACAGACACCCCCCCACAGGGACACACACACACATACACACCCTATAGGGACACATGCACTCACCCCACAGGGACACACACACACACACCACAAAGAGACACACACAACACAGATACACACACACACCACAGTCCCCCACACAGGGGCACACACACATACACACCCTATAGGGGCACATGCACTTACCCCACAGGGACACACACACCACAAAGAGACACACACAACAGAGACCCCATCCCACAGGGACACACACATACACACCCCAGGGACACACACACCACACAGACAGACACAGATGTGCACAAATCACCTCACACAACTCGCCTCATACGTGTGCTATCTTTATTTTCCAAACATAAACATCTGATTAAAAACAGCCAATGTGCAACACATGTGCCATATAGGGAATTAAGGCAGATGTCAGTCACATGAGCTGTCTATTATGTGTATGTGTGAGGTAACATATACTACCCGGCCAGGGGGAGGGTTTACTGTTGGCTGGAGATTTATTAGGCTGCCTATAGCAATCAATCACAACTCAGCTTCTATTTTCCTACAGGTCATTAATATGACATATTCAAATTCTATTTTGTTATAGCTAACAGCAGTTATTTATTAACCCGGGCGTAGCCGGGTACTACAGCTAGTTTTCATATATTTTTTATTTATTATTACTATTGTCAGATTCAAGATATTTCTGTGACCATTGTGTGTTTTTCTTTCATTAAACGAGGAGTACTAACTATTTTGACCATGTGTATATATTTTTACTGTACCATACACAGGAACAGCTACAGAAAACAAAAACCAACATATCAAGATAAAAGAACTCCATCAGGTATATAGAGCACTCTAGAAATCTATGGATGAAATATTACACCTTACATTATAGCTATAAAACGACAATAGCTTCAGTATATCTATTTAAAGTACAAGACTTTTATGAACATAGACATTTTATTTAATTTTTTTTTTACAAACGTGTGTGGATTTTTTTTAAGGCACAAGTTTATTCTTTCTTGAGAGGATGCTGCCTTTACAAAAGCACTAGGGACATAAAATGAGCACCAAAAATATGAAAAGAAAGCCTGCACTCTTGATGGGACTTTTCACATTTTCTTAAATACTCTAGAGCTGCAAGTCAGATTTCATGTTAAATTAAAAAGCTGCCATTATTTTCTGCCTGATTGTTTGTTTTTGACCCCTTAAATGCCATTGCCAAAAGTGAAGGTGGCATCTATGTCATTAGACAGAGAGGGACAAACCTTTGTTAGCTCATCCCCATAGTGGAATTGTGGAGCGCCAATGAGGATGGATGTCATGGAAGCTATAAGTTCATTGAAGACAACATTTCGGACAATACATTTCTGTGTGCCATGCACGGACAAGGGAATGTCTGGCAACTCAGAAGTACAATGGGGATGGAAAAAGGGGAGGAAGGCCCTAAAAACAGTGAATGGGGGGACGGGTCCCCACCTTACAATAGCTTGAGTCTGCATACTGTGATCCCTAAAATCCCCAAGCAAGTTCTTCCCCTTGCTGTTGTCATGTGCCTAGCCCCTGAGTCCTCCACTCACCCTGAATAGCCAAGGCCAGTGAGTCCACTAGATCTCACCACTGCCATAATAAATCACAGGGAAAGGAAGACTGGCAGGGGGTCATAGACAAAAGTATACACAACAAACATGAATGCCACAGCCAAACAGGACTGCAGACGACATAGGTCCAACAGCAGAACTTCAGCAGCAGCAGAACTTCAGCAGCAGATCTCCATAGGTTACTAGAGACTTCTCTCCAAGGTGGTCAGAACAGAATGAATCTATGACTGGCATCAAGAGATGTGACATGTGACTATTTAACTGGAACTGATTGGGAACTACCAGTAAAGGTACCTTTAGACACCACCACTGAAAGGTAGCAACTGCCTGGCATTGGGGATATTTGTGCCTGTTGCTATGAAATTGGTACGAAACGGCGGCGTGTAAATAGGGACGTTCCTTCCTGTGTCCTGTAGTTGACTCAGATACCTGTTGCTGAGCCGTGCTCAGAAACCGAAGGCAACGGAAAGGCACAATTGCCATGGTAGTGGCGTCTAAACGGGGCATAGGCATGGATGTCGCCTAGTGATTTCACAAGGGCGTGCCATCAGCGATCATTGGAGGGAGCTACTGTGTTACCATTGGCTGTCCCTGCACAGGGCGCCATATTTAAAGAGCTGACCATTCACACTACACAATTGCGATGGCGTTATGTATTAGCCTGCACAGGCTGGCCAATCATGATGCTATTGCGTTGTCCAATCAGCGTACGAGCGTCACGGAATACACAACTCTGTCACGCCTATATACTTGTGGCGCGAAATATGTACGCCCATATTCCTTTGTGGTAGCGGCGTGTAAAGCAGGGAAGGTATTCAACAGGAAGTTAGCCGCAGGATCTGTCGGCACTTCCGGGGAACGCAGATACCTTCTGTGGACATATCGTCTATATGCGGCATTAGCGATCGGTATCCACCGTTAAAAACGTGCGCGTGCACGTGCGGTGGATACCTGTTGCTAGCCACAGTGGCGGTGTGTAAAGGTACCTTAAGGGAAAAGTCAGTAGCCCTTGCTTTTAAAAAAGAAAGCGAACAAATTTAAAATGCTGAGTGTCACAAAACAATCTGCAGCTCAGATCCCAGAGCTGCCCCAAGTCTACCAAATACAGCAGACACTCGTGACTCTGTGGAAGGGATTCAAAACAGATTGTTAAAACACTGGAGATGCAAGCTCCGTAGCCTCCCTGGCGGTCTGTTTAGTTCTAGAATAATTTGCTAAAAGCGGGCTACCCACGTTCGCGGTAGATGCGGTTAAAAAACCGCATCTGCCGCACTTGCCGCATAGCTGCCGCACTTGTGCCGCACTTGCGGCGCGGTTGCGGCGCGGTTGCGGTAATCTGCATAGGAACCAACCACCTCTGATGACCCTCATACATATGTGCCCCTGCACCCTAGTAAACCATTAGCAGCACTGTTGTTGTGTGCAAAGTGGCTGCAGTAGAAGTGCGATAATGATGTTATACACTTACATGCCTGGTACTTGAGGCTGTCTCCCTGTGTGTGCTGGGACGTGTGGGCGGTGCTCATCATGTCTGCTCGCCCCCTCCATATGCACGCCCCCTCTCAGCCTGCTATAGAGCTGTGAGGCTGATTGCGTCATAAAGGGGCGGGGCTACCGTGATGCCGCGATTTAGCCCCGCCCCTTTATGACGCATTCAGCCTCACACAGTATAGCAGGCTGAGAGGGGGCGTGCATAAGGGAGGGGGAGAGCAGACATGATGAGCACAGCCCACACGTCCCATCACACACAGGGAGACGCCCTCAAGTACGCAGGCATGTAAGTATATAACATCATTATCGCACTTCTACTGCAGCCACTTTGCACACAACAACAGTGCTGCTAATGGTTTACTAGGCTGCAGGGGCACATATTAACAGTGTATGAGGGTCATCAGAGGTGGTTGGTTCCTATGCAGATTACCGCAACCGCGCCGCAGCCGCGCCGCAAGTGCGGCACAAGTGCGGCACAAGTGCGGCAGATGCGGTAGATGCGGCAGATGCGGTTTTCTCACCGCATCTGCCGCGAACGCGGGTAAGCCCGAGCCTGACTCGGGGTTAACGCTTCTGGTAGTGAATGTTAACCCCGAGTCAGGCTCGGGAATAACGCTAGGAAGGTTAAAGGTGTTAGGCCCCTTTCACATTATCGTTTTTTTCAAACTGTGGCAGATCCAGCAGATTTACCGCATCTGCCGCCTAATGGCTGCACTTGCGGCAGGCCCCATGTATTGTCTATACGGCTTGCAGCAGGTGTGGCAAGTGTGGTATAGCCGTGGTTCCAGCACTTGCAGCCGTGAAAAAAACCCGCAAGTGCCAAAACCCCGGCTATGCCGCACTTGCCGCACCTGCCGCAAGCCGCATGGACAAAGCATAGGGCTTGCTGCAAGTGTGCCGCAAGATGCGTTAGGCGGCAGATGCGGTAAGTTTTTTTTTTAAATGTGCCCAAGCACTAACAGGCAGGTAGCTGCCACCAACCTGCTTGTTCACCTCCGTCACAGGCTTCTCTTGCCAGGAACAGCATGCCTGTATAAACACCAGCAGAGGCGACGATTGACAGCTGGCTCCCTGCTGTCTGATTGGGGGAGCCTGCTGTCAATCAGCATGACATCAGCTATGCGCTCGTTGACATAGGGGAGAAGTCACCCCTTTATTGATGTGACATCAGCGGAAGCTGCAAAATCGCCTACAGGAGCGGTCTAAGACTGCTCTGTGTTGGCAGTGAACAGTGTCGGGCACAACAGGCAGGTAGGTGACTGCCACCTGCCTGTTGGTGCTTAGGCACATTTTTTCTTTTTTGATAACTCCCGCATAACCCCTTTAAAAAGGGGTAGAAGGGCTAAAAATGTAAAGGATACATTCAAAGCATTTTCAAAAACATAAACCATAAAATATTGAATCCCTCTTGAATACAGATTAAGCATATTTGATATTGCCAAGTTTGTAAACGTCCTACCTTTTCAACTCTAAAATTTTTGTCCCGTATGTTCACCTCAACGAAAAAAAAACAAAGAAAAAATTGCTGTTTTTGATAACTTTACTTGCCCACACTCCAGTAAATAAAGCAATCAGGAAGTCCCATGGACCAAATGGTACCAACACAGACTACAATTGTACAGTTCCATCATAAAAAAATGAAATACATATGATCTTGAAAGAAGGGTACAAAAACACAAAAAATGACCACAGCAGGAAGGGGTTAAACTGTAGTTGTTCCATTCCTTCTCTTTGTTAGACTAGATCCTGAAATATGCCAACCCATGTAGAATAGCAGAGAGAAGAGGAGCATCTAATGCCTACACGGCTGCTGCTGGAGTAAGGTGGGAGAGTAATTAGCTTACCGCATCCTTCCAATCAGATAGCAGAGGAATGTAAGCACCGAGATGAAATTATACTTCACTAATCAAGTTACTAATGGATGGCTCACTATAGGCATTGTGTACTAAAAACCGTACTTAATTCAAATAGCGGAGATGCAATCAAGAGAAAACTGTGTTATGGCTTCATGCTAAGCTTTATTAGCTAATGCATGTTTTATCTGATGTTATACATCAGGTGTATTTAGATATTAACCGTCATGAGCATGCACAACTTAAAATGACGATCTACCTCCACAACCATTTTTAATAGCCATGAATGAAAAATAATATATTTTTCAATTAGCTTTAAAAGGAATATGTCAGCAGGTTGCTATGCTATGTAAGCTGAGGGCTGCATACTGTAAGGGTTATAAAACAAAAATCAACTGTGCCTCTCTTATCAGGTTGTGTGCTACTGTTTACATAAACTACAGGCTTTATCATCTGTTGGTTATAATTACAGGAATACTTTGTCAAGGGGCCGGCAGTCCGAAAAAACTCCATACTGTCATTGACACTTCACTGTTAATGCATAATCTCTATTGAAAGCCTGATGTTGGCGGGGGCAGCTCTCCCAGCTTTGCTACATGGCCAAAACTAAATGCTTTGATTGTGTCAGAGCCGCTGCATCCAGAAATCTAAGTTAAACATTGTTGAATTGAGAATCTTTTGCCTACAACATGTTGTTCTGAGATCACGTAGCAAAAGCCTGCTGACAGATTCCCTTTAAATCCCCCAGCATTTATGTAAACTAAAGGCATTATCATCTGATGGTTACCATTACAGGAATACTTTGTCATGTGCACAGCAGTCCAACACACCCCCTTCTTTGACTGACACCTCACTATCAATGCACAAGCCTGGTGTGGGCGGGGGAAGCTCTCCCAGCTCTGCCCCATGGCTTAAACTAAATTCTTTGATTGTCTCAGGAAGGCTGCAGCCAGAAATCTAAGGTTACGTTCACATGTGGCATATTTGCCGCATATTCCTGCATTTACGCAGCACTTTTGAGCTCTAGCATAAATGCAGTGAAACCCAATGCTGGAAACACATTCCAGCAAAAGCTATGGCTTTTGCTGAAAGTCGTTCAGACGCTGGGTATTCTGGCATCTTTTTGCAGACATGCTTTCACTGCAAAGTAAGTCCACAAAACGAATGACCATGTCAATTCTATTCGCCTTTTTCAGCATGCTTTTCCCATAGGCCACATTATAAAATGGGCTCGGGAAAACTGAATGCAGTTGCGCATTTTTATGCAAAACGCATGCAGAAAAGCGCCACTGCAGAAATACAAGGCAAATACGCCACGTGTGAACCCAGACTAAGGTAAACATTGTTGGATTCAGAATCTCTTTACCTACAACCTGTTGTTCTAAGTTGAGGGAGCAAAAACCTGCTGACAGATTCCCTATAAATCACCCAAAGTTGGCCACACGTTATGTGCATGGAGGTTGCCCTACTTCAATTCAGATATCTAATTCTTTTGTTCTCTAGGCCTATAAGCAGCTCCCAGCATAGTTTAGTAGCAACTTACCCTTCCCTCCCCTTCAAGAGCACATGAACATGGAGCGTTCATGTGTATGGGGGAGTTAGGAGCGAATCACGAAAGTAACAGCAGGGGGAGGGGTTGAAACTAGGACCAGCAGACGTTTTTGTAAATGCCTTTTTGATATTTTTATCCTTTGATGAGAAATAAAAATGTGCACCTAGTGATTCTGGATTCTGGTTTATTATGGATCACCACTTTCTACCTTCCGTATCTTTTTTAGAAAGAAGGAGTGCCTATTTTGTTGGCTTTGGTTGGAAATAAGGTTATAAGGCTCGTTTGTGACTGTCGGCGCATAACATATAGACATGTTAAATTCATTGTTTGGAGGCTTTATGACCTAGAGAGTCTCTGGTACCACCATGTCAACTCACTGGGTTTTACAGGGAGTCACCTTGTTTTCAGCCTCTATCACCCCGTGAGCATGTAGGATGTAGTTATCACCCTGTTTCTGGGGAAAAAGGGTGCAGGACCCACAATTATAAAAAAAACACATGGAGGAAAGGTAGAACATGACAGGTGACAAACCCCTCACTATGCAATTCATGAAAAACAGGTAGCGAGTGACAGACCCCACACCCTTGTAAATATTTCCAGAATTTGGCCTTTCCACCACTGTGACTCTGCTCAAATGCTAGAGCATACTCTCATCATCTCGGGTCTTGATGACAGCAACATTCTCTTCGGTGGCCTCCCTGCTAACACTCTTGCACGTCTCCAATATGTCCTTAAAGCGAACCTGTCACCCCCTCTGGACATCAAAAGCTATAATAGCCACCTTCTGCAGCACTAAGGCTGCATTCAGGGAAGGTGGCTATAAGCTTTTGATGCCCTTTATACTATTAAATATGAACTTATATAAAGGCTTACTCTTAAGAAGACCTAAGACCAGGAGGCGGGTTTCGCGCTCCTCCGACCCGCCTCCTCTTGTCAGTCATTGTGCTCGCCTGCTGCTGCCTCCCCTCATGAACGCGCGCAGCCCGACGACTTCCTGGACACCCGGCGCACAGCGCATGCGCTGCTCCATAGACGAGAACGGAGGCGCACGTTCATGAGGGGAGGCAGCAGCAGGCGAGCACAATGACTGACAAGAGGAGGCGGGTCGGAGGAGCGCGAAACCCCGCCTCCCAGTCTTAGGTCTTCTTAAGAGTAAGCCTTTATATAAGTTCATATTTAATAGTATAAAGGGCATCAAAAGCTTATAGCCACCTTCCCTGAATGCAGCCTTAGTGCTGCAGAAGGTGGCTATTATAGCTTTTGATGTCCAGGGGGGGTGACAGGTTCGCTTTAACTCTGCTGCCTGACTAATCCACCTCTTTCCTCGCTACTCCTCCACTTTTCCCCTCTGCAAATCCCTTCATTGACTCCCAAGTCTCCAATGTATCCAGTTCAAACTACTAACAGGGACCTACAAAGCCATCCATAATCTGTCCCCTCCATATATCTCCGATCTAATCTCCCAATATCTTCAGACATGTAATCCCCATTCCTCCTAAAAGTTGCTTCTCTTTTCCACACTTCTTTTTTCCTCACCCAATCATCTCCAAGATGTCTCCCAAGTATGCCCCATCTTTTCGAATTCTGTGCCCCAGCACATCCAATTACCTGCCACATTCAGGAACTTCCAGATGGAACCTGAAAACCCATCTCTTCAAGAAAGCTCACATCCTGCAATCACCCCGCTGCCATGTCATCACCATCGGAGCTGCTGAAACCCACCAAGCTACTGTCTCTTTCCCATCATTCTGTAGATGGAAACCCTCACACCTATTGTTCATCTTTATATGCCAATCATTTTCTTATATATGTATTTGGACCATAAGGTACTGTTATTATTACATCTTCTATACCTTTTTTATTATAATGCTTAAATCCTTCTAATTTAGCACTTTCATGGCAAATTCTTTCCCCTTAATTATCATTCATCATTGGTCTGCGATTCTTCTGCTGATATAGCGGTACTTACATTTGTACATTAATACCATATTTCAGCAAGTATGGATCTACATTATAATCACAATTTTATAGTTGGTTATACCATTGTTATGATTGAACTCCATTCGTTATGACATATCTATGGCATTCGCATTGTGTTTCTGTTGGCAAACATTCTTGCCATTAATGCACATCAGTTCGTTTTCACATATACGTGTATTCCTACATGATTGCATCCCTTATGCAACAACATTTTGACCTCTAGTACAATTATACCATGATACACTTCTTTTGGGAACGCGTAATACCATGATATTGGCAGGTGACCTTGCCTTTGCGCCAATTTCTGTGTATCACCACACTAATTACAGCAGCCTTTTGTCTCTGTTATGGCTATTTAACATTTCACCCTCAAGAGGCGCATAACTCCATAATAAAGTCAGATTGTTTTACCGCTACTCTATTCGAATTACCTTTATGCATGTGCAAATTACTTTGCACCAGTGCACTTATTGTAACAACATTTGGCCTTTATGACGGTTATAATTTATAACTTTTATATTATATTTTTTTAATTTTTTTATATTTATATTATTACTATTATATAATTATAAACCCTGCTTCACCTGCTGGACTCTGTACGCCTCCATTTGATTTGTGATTGCCTGGACTTGATTGGTACTCATCTCCTCTGAACTTATCCTCCACACCCAAGCCTTTATCTCCAAACATGCCCTCCCACCACACAATCTCTCATGCCCCCATCTCCTGACCCTCTCCCTCCTCCTCCTACTTGTTGGCGACATCTCCCCTAATCCCGATCCCCCCCACACATCCCCACAATCACCCCTAGACCACGCCCACTCCCCACCATTAACATCCGCAACCCCTGCAACCTTACACCCATCCCCCAAGCCTCCCCTCCCCCAATCCCACTCTCTGGCGCACTCTGGAATGCCCACTCAGTATGCAATAAACTCACCTTCATCCAGAACCTCTTCATCACCAAAAAACTCTCCTTTCTTGGCATCACCGAAACAAGGCTCACCCCTTCCACACAACCTCTCCCACTGCCCTCTCCTATGGCGAACTCACCCATTCCCACACCCCGGCCCCAGCAACTCCCGCGGTGGAGGTGTTGGCCTACTCCTGGCCAACAGCTGCTCCTTCACCCCAATTACACCACCTCCCTCTGCCTCCCTCCCCTCCTTCAAGGCACACTCCGTGCGTATCTTCACCCGCTGCAACCTCCAACTGTTGTCTACCGCCCTCCAGGATCCTCGTCCACCTTGTTCGACCACTTTACAACCTGGCTTCTCCACCTCCTCTCCTCCGACATCCTCACCATCATCATGGGCGACTTCAACATCACCATTGATAAATCCCACGCTGCTGCCTCAAGACTCCTCTCTCTAACCTCCTCCTTCGGCTTCTCCCAATTGTCTTCCTCAGCCACACACAATAACGGTCACACACTAGACCTTGTCTTCACCCGCCTCTGTTCCATCACCGACCTTGCAAACTCAACCTCCCTCCTATCCGACCACAACCTGCTGACCTTCTCCGCCCTCCCCCCCTCACCATGCTCCCCTCTCTCCGGAAACTCCCTGACCCTCAAGGAAACCTCAAGCTCATTAACTTCTCTAACGCCCTACTCCGTCCCCCCGCACCCTCTCCCTCTCCCCTCGTCACTGCCGAGAAATTTGCCAGCTTCTTTAAACAGAAGATCGACAAAATCAGAGAGAGCTTCGATTCCCAATCCACTCTGCCCTCCCTCTCTATCACCCAACCCCCTCGACCAAAAGTTACTTCCCCTCCATGACTGAAGTGCGTCTCTTCTCCCTTCTTGCACGATCACAGCTTACCACTTGTGCCCTCGACCCTCTTACCTCCCATCTCATCCCTAACCTCACCCCTGTCCTTATCCCTGCCCTAACCCATCTCTTCAACATATCACTTACCACAGGCGTCTTCCCATCATCGATCAAACATGCCCTCATCACACCCATACTCAGGGGCGTAACTAGAACTGGCAGGGCCCCATAGCAAACTTTTGAACGGGGCCCCCTCCAAGACACGCCCCCAATGACACGCCCCTCCAAGACACGCCCCCCAAATGACACGCCCCTTCAAGACACACCCCCTTACAGGCCCCAGCAGTATATACAGCAGCCCCAGTGGTATACCGCAGCCTCTCCAGTGGTATATACAGGCCCCAGCAGTATTACAGCAGCCTCCGCAGTGGTGGTATATACAGGCCCCAGTGGTGGTATACAGGGCCCCTGGTGGTGGTATATACAGGCCCCTGGTGGTGGTATACAGGGCCCCTGGTGGTGGTATATACAGGCCCCTGGTGGTGGTATATACAGGCCCCTGGTGGTGGTATATACAGAGCCCCTGGTGGTAGTATACAGAGCCCCTGGTGGTGGTATATACAGGCCCCTGGTGGTAGTATACAGAGCCCCTGGTGGTGGTATATACAGGCCCCTGGTGGTAGTATACAGAGCCCCTGGTGGTGGTATATACAGGCCCCTGGTGGTAGTATACAGGGCTCCTGGTGGCGGTATATACAGAGCCCCTGGTGGTAGTATACAGAGCCCCTGGTGGTGGTATATACAGGCCCCTGGTGGTAGTATACAGAGCCCCTGGTGGTGGTATATACAGGCCCCTGGTGGTAGTATACAGGCCCCTGGTGGTGGTATATACAGAGCCCCTGGTGGTAGTATACAGGCCCCTGGTGGTGGTATATACAGAGCCCCTGGTGGTAGTATACAGGCCCCTGGTGGTAGTATACAGGCCCTGGTGGTAGTATACAGAGCCCCTGGTGGTGGTATATACAGGCCCCTGGTGGTAGTATACAGGCCCCTGGTGGTGGTATATACAGGCCCTGGTGGTAGTATACAGAGCCCCTGGTGGTGGTAGTATACAGAGCCCCTGGTGGTGGTAGTATACAGAGTCCCTGGTGGTGGTAGTATACAGAGCCCCTGGTGGTAGTATACAGAGCCCCTGGTGGTAGTATACAGGTCCCTGGTGGTAGTATACAGGCCCCTGGTGGTATATACAGAGCCCCTGGTGGTAGTATACAGAGCCCCTGGTGGTAGTATACAGGCCCCTGGTGGTGGTAGTATACAGA
The DNA here is from genome assembly GCA_033576535.1 of Allobates femoralis. Lineage (NCBI taxonomy): Eukaryota > Metazoa > Chordata > Amphibia > Anura > Aromobatidae > Allobates > Allobates femoralis. Next base: position 802,443,393 of record JARQOC010000003.1, on the reverse strand, counting down.
GCCCCTGGTGGTAGTATACAGGCCCCTGGTGGTAGTATACAGGCCCCTGGTGGTGGTAGTATACAGAGCCCCTGGTGGTAGTATACAGGCCCCTGGTGGTATATACAGAGCCCCTGGTGGTAGTATACAGGCCCCTGGTGGTATATACAGAGCCCCTGGTGGTGGTAGTATACAGAGCCCCTGGTGGTAGTATACAGGCCCCTGGTGGTAGTATACAGAGCCCCTGGTGGTGGTAGTATACAGAGCCCCTGGTGGTGGTAGTATACAGAGCCCCTGGTGGTAGTATACAGGCCCCTGGTGGTATATACAGAGGCCCTGGTGGTAGTATACAGGCCCCTGGTGGTATATACAGAGCCCCTGGTGGTAGTATACAGGCCCCTGGTGGTATATACAGAGCCCCTGGTGGTAGTATACAGGCCCCTGGTGGTATATACAGAGCCCTGGTGGTGGTAGTATACAGAGCCCCTGGTGGTAGTATACAGGCCCCTGGTGGTAGTATACAGAGCCCCTGGTGGTGGTAGTATACAGAGCCCCTGGTGGTGGTAGTATACAGAGCCCCTGGTGGTAGTATACAGGCCCCTGGTGGTATATACAGAGCCCCTGGTGGTAGTATACAGGCCCCTGGTGGTATATACAGAGCCCCTGGTGGTGGTAGTATACAGAGCCCCTGGTGGTAGTATACAGGACCCTGGTGGTAGTATACAGAGCCCCTGGTGGTAGTATACAGAGCCCCTGGTGGTAGTATACAGGCCCCTGGTGGTATATACAGAGCCCCTTGTGGTGGTAGTATACAGAGCCCCTGGTGGTGTGGTATATACAGGCCCCCCCACTCTCCATTACCTGCAGCAGGCAGTCGCGCTGATCGCAGCCACAGCCTGTCATGTAGTGTGACGCTGTAGCCGGCGATACAGGAAATAGAGCGGCGCCGGCTACAGCCCACATGACAGGCAGATCAGCGCGACTGCCTGCAGGTAATGGAGAGCGGCCGGGGGGACGCAGCAGTAATGGAGGTCAGGCAGCGGTCAGGGGGCCCCGAGGATAGCGTGTGGGGGCAGCGGTCAGGGGCCCCCTTGTATGACATGTGGGGGCACTCAGGGGACCAATGGGCCCCCCCTTTCCGTCCGGGCCCCCCTACAGCACCCAGGGGGGTATGGGGGCGGGACTTAGTGGGCGTGGCCCCAAAGTGTCTGGGCCCGCCGGACCAGTCCGCCCCTGTAATGTATCGCAGGCGCAGCTGCCGGTATAGCAGCGGCTGCGTAGCGGCGCTGGGTCCGGGCCCCCCACAAGCGCCGGGCCCCAAAGCGACCGCTACGGCTGCTATGCCGGTACTTACGCCACTGCCCATACTCAAAAAACCCTCCCTCGACCCCTTAACAGTCTCCAACTATCATCTCATATCTCTCATCCCCTTCCCTTAAAATTGCTTGAGCAACATGTCTACTCCGAACTGTTCTCCCATCTCTCCTCGTGCTCCCTCTTTGACCGCCTGCAATCCGGTTTCCGAGCCCACCACTCCACCGAAACAGCCCTAACCAAAGTCACCAATGACCTACTGACCTCCAAGAGCAAGCAACACTAATCCATCCTTCTCCTCCTCTAACTCTCTGCTGCCTTCGACACAGTTCACCACTCCCTCCTGCTTCAAATTCTAGAATCCCTTGGCATCACTGACCTAGCCCTCTCCTGGATCTCCTCGTATCTAACAGACCGGACCTTCAGCGTCACCCACTCCCACACCTCCTCCTCGCTCCACCCCCTATCTGTTGGAGTTCCCCAAGGCTCAGTCCTAGGATCCTTACTCTTTTCCATCTACACCCTCGGCCTAGGCCAACTCATTGAGTCCCACGGCCTCCGAAACCACCTCTACGCTGACAACACCAACTCTACCTCTCCGGCCCTGACATCACCTCCCTGCTATCAAAAATCCCACACTGCTTGTCCGCCATCTCATCCTTCTTCTCCGCTCGTTTACTCAAACTCAACATGGATAAAACAGAGTTCATCGTCTTTCCCCCAAGTCTCTCATCCCCCCTACCCGACCTAACCATCACTGTCAACGACTGCACACGCTCACCCGTCCCCCACGCCAAGTGCCTCGGTGTAATCCTCGACTGTGCCCTCTCCTTCAAGCCACACATCCAGGCCCTCACCACCTCCTGCCACCTCCAGCTTAAAAAGATCTCACGGATCCGCTCCTTGCTCGACCATGACACTGTCAAAACTCTTGTCCACGCCCGACTCATCCACCTGTCGCCCCGTTACTCCACCGTCTCCCCCCTCTGTCAAGCCTTCCAGTGGCTCCCTACTTCTCAGAGATCTCAGTTCAAAACACTAACCCTGACATACAAGGCCATCCAAAACCTGTCCCCTCCATACATCTCCGACTTGGTCTCCCAATACCACCCCTCACGCAATCTGTGCTCCTCTCAAGAACTCCTTCTCTTCTTCCCCCACATCTCCACTTCTCACAACCACATACAAGACTTCTCTCATGCATCCGCCATACTCTGGAACTCTGTTCCACACCATATAAGACACTCCCCTACCCTGGGAACTTTCAAGAAAAACCTGAAGACACACCTCTTCCTTCAAGCCTATAACCCACACTGAGACCTAATCTGCTGCACCATCTCACCTCTCCCCCTCCTACTGTCTCTGACCCATCCCCTATAGACTGTGAGCCCTTGTGGACAGGATATCTGCCCTAATGTACCTGTATGATTTATTTGTCGTTATTTATGTTCTCATCCTTGTTCTGCCCTTACACATGTAAGTGCCATGGAACCAATAGCGCTATATAGATAAATAATAATAAATAAATAAATCATTTTACACATGTGCAATACCATGATACTGTGAGATGATTTTGCACTTTCTCTCCTTACCTTTGCACACGTGCTAAACTTTTTTTGCATCGGCGCACTTCTTGACTGATGACTTCCCATGGTGTTCCACATTCCTTACCACCAGTACCTAATTATATTTACTACTCATATACTATATATACATATGAACATTATATACCACAGTGATACGTGTGGGACTTGTCTTCACTGACCGTGTTTTTGGATCCTATACCAAGACCTTACCTATCTTTGGTATTCTATATTATGATATTGCCTACATAGTTTGACATATTTGTTAGCCATATATAGTTGATACATCTTTTATATTTATTTCTTATTGTATAGTACTGCTTCTCTATATTACTCACCGCAATACATGGTCTATATTTGGCACATATTTTGCACTTGCACTTTATTGATCATTCTTGATCAATTATATCAATTTTTTGATATTGCACATTGATACTGGTTATTCATTCATCTATTGGTATTTTTCTTTGTTGCATCACATGATTTATAGACACCATGCATCAAACATTTCCACTTTAGTAGTCATTCCTGATATTTTAATATTGATTTTGTCATTACATTTATTGCTTATTTTAGCTTTTCTTAGGTCTGGTCTTTTTGGGATACAACCATTTATTTATTTATATTGATTTATCATATATATTGTTTCCTAAGGGTGTGATTGTGATCCCCTGTATGTCAGTGCTCAAGGTATTTCTCTGTTTTAATTGGTGTTAGTATGGTGTATACCGGTATATTCTGGTCTCAATAAAAATGTATCATATATATTTGTAGGTGTGCTTATCAGTACTGTGATGCCCTTTCATCTTTCTTGTCAAATTCCGGTCATGAGACGCTCCATAAATGAAAATAGAAAGAAATACTTATCAGCTCATTCATAAATGGTCTATGTAACCTGGACTGCCTGGAATTAGGCTCCAGCTGGACACTGAAGAAACAGGAGAACTATGAAAAACTACTGATCCATCAATAACAGTATAAAACAATTTTGAACACAAAGAATATAAAATCAAATATGAGATGACGCGTTTTTGATCGATAATATCCTTGATCGCATCTTATCCATCTGAAACGCGTTATCTGACTCTTTGTTTATATATTTTTTTTTATGTTCATCATGGATTTTCATATTTGAAATAAATATTAGTTATATCCCGGGATTGATGGCTCACTAGTTTTTCTCAGGAGTCCCACAGTCTATCCGCACAACATTGGATCTGTGAAAGCAGCTGTAATCTGTGTGTATGTATTTTATCACATCGTGCCATTCTAGAACGTTTGTGATTATATATTAGATGAACTGTGTTGTTAATGTTTTAGGCTACAAAATTCAATAAAAACTAGGTGCGTTTAAAACTCAGCAATAGCAGTAGATTTCTATAACAAGCAAACAACAAAGTAGGTATGTGTATGTTACATAATATGAATGCTGTTATAGATGAACACATTACAAAAATAGAAAGAGTGACAGTCACCCTGTTCTTGCCTTAAAATAACTTCTTTATTGCATGTCCTTACAAATAAGCAGGTACGGAAGGACGTTCACAGCATCATACAAGGATTACAGCTGTTTCGTACTAGCCTTGCACTTCAACAGATCCTAACAGTTATTTTAAAGTAAGAACAGGGTGAGTGCCACTTTTTCTATTTTTGCAATGTGTTGTTATGTCTAAGGCTGGAAACACACTGTCGGAGTGACATGCGAGTCACTCGGACGAGTCTCGGATGACTAATTCGGAATGGCCTTCCCCTCTCTGCATGGGAGTGTCAGCTGCTTGTGTTTCTAAGTAGCTCCACACTACCGTCCTGACAGGGGGGAGGCCATTCCGAATTAGTCATCCGAGACTCGTCCGAGTGACTCGCATGTCACTCCGACAGTGTGTTTCCAGCCTAAAGCTGAGTAAGGACCACCTGTTTGCCAATTTACCACTCTCACAGCTATATTGTTTGTGACTTTATGCAGAATATCCAAGCTGATTGATGTCTTGGTAAGTGGTGCAGAACAATTTTCTTTTCTTTTTTGCTGTTAGAGATGAAAATACATGGTGGAATAAAGAAAATAAACACAGGATATGACAATAATATGTGGACTATGGAGATCCCTCATTACGGTGCTGGCAGTGGGATGCTGCATCCTATTATAGCCTGATAGATCTGTACTCCATAGATTCATCATTACAGCAGTGCCTTTATGATGCTGCATCCTGTGACAGTTTCATTGATGTGGATTGCAGAGATTCTTTGTCACGGTGCCGGCGATGTAATGATGCATCCTGTAACAGTTTATCACGGTGACGGCGATGTAATGATACATCCTGTAACAGTGTCGTAGATCTGGAAAATGGAGAATCTTTTTCACATTGCTTGTGTTGTGATACTGCATTATTTGTCATCCTCCTAGACCTTGACATTGCAGACCCTCCCATGCGGCGTGCTCACTGTCATGTGTCTCATTGATCTTGACACCAGAGATTCGTGTTGTCAGCGCTATCACTGCAAAATGACATCCTGTTACAATCTAATAGGTCTGGACTGGTAGGGAGTCATGACTGATGTGCATGCGCTTCTATGTAGTGACTTGCTCAAGGCAATGCTCCCTTTGTTCAGTAGTCTCATTTGGGTGACGTTGCCTTTTCCGTTGTGCTGAGGGATTCCTTTCCATATCATCTTTTTGTGATGGCCCATCTTGGCGTAGATTTTGAGTGATCAACCATAGTTCGAATTCTCACATTCCAGTTTAACTGCCTTTTATAATGTTCACGATGTCCTATAGGCAGGGCCGCAGCAACCATTAGCCAAGTTGAGCCTGTTGCTCAGGTGACAAGGAGGCAGGGGAGCGGTAACGCTGCAGGGGGGGCGGCGCCATGCACACAGCAGCTTCCTGCCCGCTGCTTGCCGCCACCTGCCTCCACAACGACTCCAGGTGTACGCCTCCCTGCTCCTTGCACCCGCCGCCTCTGTCAAAATTCCCCCCGCTCTTCACTCCCACCACCGACACTGATATCACACCTTCCCCCCCGGTCTTTACTCCTGCCGCTTGCACTGATAGCAAACCCCCCTGCTCTTTACTCTCGCCGCTGGCACTGATAGCAACCTCCCTCGCTCTTTACTCCCACCGCCGGCACTGATAGCACCACATCCCTCCCCCCCCCCCCCCCGCTTATCGCCTCAGGTGGCAGTGAGGCTTAGTTCACCACTGCCTATAGGTGGCGCTGTTTTTGGGACAAACTTACAGACACGGACAGACTTGATAGGTGTTTTATATAGTAGATACTTTGTTTATTTTAGGTTAATACAAAAGTTATGACACAATATTCAGACACAGGGAGGCACAGATACATGGCTTTATCAGCTATACTACGCTTATTACAAGGGTGAATAATCCAATAGAAAACAATAGAGGCGTATCATTCTAGTGTACAGAGTTACAGAAAGACATTACCTTCAGAGAGAATTACCATGCACTCAGTGTAACAGGCGTCACTGAATCACACGAGTGTAATTAACACAAATGGGCTCGTGGCTCAAGAAGACAGTGAATCATTACGGTCCTCTTAGGTTTCTGCTATTTGAGAATCCTTGAAGGTTACACTTGTCCATATTTATTTGTACTGTCTTAATAAATTAGAGATAACAACCATGACAGAACTTTTAGGTCATAGTGACATTCGTCAGCTTTACCATTTTTTTAGGCAGTGTTGAAAGAGCCTCCATTGTAGAGAATGGGCTTTATATTCTATAATAGAACTTTTAGGACTATTTCTTCTTAAAAGGGGAACTCCAGTTTTAGTAAATAACAGTTATTCTCTATGTAATGAGTATAGTTCTTACCACAATCCACATTTTTGCTTGCATTGTCCTGATTAGGATTTGTGGGGAAAAGTCTCACGCATGCAAGATAATTTAATAGAATATGTTATAAGCCCCCAGCATGAACGTACAGTTAATAATATAACTTTCATAACAAAATCTTCAGTTTTACTCAAATGGTTGATGCAAAAATAATTACAGCTCACACTACTACATCTATTATTTTGTGTGACCTCAAACTTTTTACGGAAGCCAAGTTTCTAGGCCTGGAATGAACATGTTGATGACATATTGCAAAGTCTATCTTTTCCCATTCTTCAAGTACAATCTCTTTTAAGGTACCGTCACACGGGGAGATATCGCCGGCGATGTTGCCGGCAACTGAGGGGAGTGGCCAAGTTGCGGCGACATCGCCGGAGAGTTGCCTTGTGTGACAGGACGATAATTAGGAGAAAAATCGCCTGAGCAACATCGCCAGGTTTCCCAACATTGTTGGGAAACCTGGCGATGTTGCTGAGGCGATCATGCCTGATCGCCCTGTGTAACGCGGCAACCTGCAATGTTGCGGGCGATTCCGCCTATCTACAACATTGCGGGTTACCGCTCGCTGGGTTGCTGGGCAACCCAGCGAGCGATAGCCGCGGCAACTAGCCGGCGATATCGCCGGGAAGTTGCTCCGTGTGACATCTCCCCGGCGATGTTGCCAGGGATGCACGCTCCCGCGCATCGCCGGCAACATCGCCAGGGAGATCGCCCTGTGTGACGGTACCTTAAGAGCCTGGTTGCTGGATGGAGAGTGACAAATAGAGATGCTTGGGTTTACTGGCTTCAGCGCCAGACTTAAACAAAAGTTCGGTTTGGGACTGTATCTGACCTGAACTTGTGCCCAAACTCTGAATTACATATAAGTCTAAGGGGATCCAAACTTAAGGGCTATAAAATGATGGTAGTAAGGGCTAGGAGGCTGCAAAAGGAAGCAAAATGGGTATTAAAGAAGGACAATTATACTTACCAAGTTTCCTCAAGCCTGTCACACTGTTCCCCATTCATTAAACTTTATGAATATTCACTGCTCCCTCCACCCACCATCTGTGACAGCATCTGTGATTGGTTGCAGTCAGACTGCACCCCCACCCTCTTTGCTAGTATCTGTGATTGGTAGCCCTCAAACTAGCTGTTTAGGTCCCCAAAGCGGAATGTAAAAATAAATAAATAGGCAGAAAAAAATGACATCCATAGCTGTGAGCTATATCTTTTCTGGGTATCAAAATACAGGGGACTCCATGTTTTTTATTTTTAATAAATAATTTTTAATAAACGAAGTGGGGTCCCCCCAGTCTTGATACCCAGCCAAGACAAAGAAGACCCAGCTGGGTACAGGTATTCCCAATCTGGTACAGCCGATGATTACTGAGCCCTCCCCAGCCTAAAAATGTCAGCCACAGAAAAATTGGTGCATCCAGTAGACACTCCAATGCTGGTGCTTTACCTGGCTCGTCCCAATTGCCCTGGAGTGGTGGCAATTGAGGAAATATTAGGGGTTAATAACAGCTGTGATTTATCACAAAATGAGAGCTGCCACAAAACCCCGGATTAGTAATGGAAAGGTGTCTATGAGACCCCCATTACTATTCCAGTAAGAAAAAGAGAAGCAACAACTAGAGTAAAATCCATAATTAAAAAAAACACACCCTCTTGCTGGTCCAACGTAATCCACACAATTCCCCTTGAAGATCCCAACTCTGCTACATTTGGAGGTCGCATTGCGCCATCACAGTAGAAGACGTGACCTCTCACTGCACAATGATGGAGCTGCAGCTGTGAGAGCGGTGACATCAGTTCACCTGACATCACACCAGGGGCTCCGATGGTACCCCAGCTGTAACCTCAGGTGAAATCACCTGGGGTGAACTCATTGACCTCATTGAACTCAATGCCAGATTACTGAGTTCAATAAAGCTGGATCGTCCGGCAATATTAAACTCAGTAATCTGGTAAACTGGCACCATTGAACCCAGATTATTAAATTCATTCTGTTGGTTAGCAGATTATTGACTTCAACAGTTACTGGTTACAGGATTATTGACTTCAGTGGTGACAGATTACTGGTTAATTGAGTGAACCATTGAGCTCAATAATCCAGCATTGAATTCATTGAGTTCACCTGAGGTGAGTTCACTAAATTCAATGAGTTCACCTTAGGTGAGTTCACCTGAGGTCACAGCTGGTGTACTGTGGGAACTGCCGGCTGTGAACCCATATGAATTCACTGACATCACAGCTCTCACAGCTGTGGCACTGTCAGTGGGTGATCAAGTTTTCATGATGTAGCAGAGCCGAGATCATTGTGGGTCAACGTGTAGAATACAATGTTTTGACCTATCTCAGGTCTTTATCAAATATGACAAAGACCTGAGATAGGTTGAAAGAATGTTCTTGTATATGGAAGATAAAAAGGAGTTTTTGACTGGAATTTCACCTATTTGGATGCTGTCTGCTACTTTTCGTATTTTAGCCATTCATATGTGTCTCAGTATTGATTAAGCAGTGAGTTTAGTTATTGTGTATTTTGAAGTTTGACACTTTCCAGTTCTGTAAATTGCAATCGTGTCTACAAGCTCCTGTGGTTTCTACAATCTTCATTTACTTCCTTGGTCAGACGTTTTGATTAACCTTTACTCTGCTGTAAACGTTACAAACTGTTATCTGCACTTATTCACACTTCAAATGCTCCTGCATCAAAGTATATTTTACCTATAGACAAGTATACCTCTTATCTCTGTTGCCAGCAACTATCCACTTGATTCATACTCCTCTAATTCATTAGTATTATTACTACTACCTATTTTCAGTGGCACTGGATGTAATTACACCTGCTGTAGTATCTGTATTGTGATCCATTGGTTATTAGCTTAGGCTCTCCATGGCTCTGATTAGTTATCTTTTTAGACCCCCATCACATCACATTTTTTACACATCCGTGGTGATCCTTGAATTTCAGGGATCACATGGACAGGCACGGATCTGTGCCAACAGATGACACTGATGTCCACGGATCCGTGTTTTTCATCAGTTAGCAGAGATAAGGTGTACCTTGCTTCTTGGCATGCGCAGCACAGCAAATCGGATCCTATTTACGGATCCAACTTTTTGTCGGATCCGTTTTGATCCGCTACCATAGAGCTCCATGGTATTTGAAACAGACAGCAACGGATTCGTTACTGTCCGATTCTGTCCAATTTTTTCAAGCCAGGCTAAAATCGAAAAAGGCTCCAATTTTGGGGACGGGAAAATATCTGACACAAACGGATCCATCACAACACTGATACAATCGGATGCCAATAAGGACCAATCTGTGCCCATCCGTGCCCATAGGGATACATGGAGGCCAAATAGGACCCGTGACTATCAGTTTTGACACGGATCCATGAAAAACGTGATGTAAAGGAGGCCTTAGGCTGCTTTCACATCAGCGTTTTTTTGAAATCGCGGCAGCTGCGGTGAAAAAACTGCATCTGCCGCGATTACCGCATAACGGGTGCACTTGCGGCACAGTTGCGGCACAGTTGCGGCACAGTTGCGGCAAGCCCCATACAAAGTATATGCGGGCTTGCGGCAGGTGTGGCAAGTGCGGTTCTGGCACTTGCGGCAGGTGCGGTCGTGAAAAAACCTCGGCAGTCGCGGTAATCGCGGCAGATGCAGTTTTTTTCGCGGCCGGTGGGTCGCAGGTCTATCAAGCAGCCCCCGACCTCGTCCACAATGTGCAGCCTCACTAGGTATCCTCAAACTGGGTTGAGCCCCCTTAGAGAAGAAGGGGTTACCTCATCACACCAGACGGGCCTGGTAGGAAGTGGGCTTGTACAGGTCAGTAGAAAGGAGGCGCAAGAAAGACACAGAGGACAGTGAACGTAGCTGAAGGAATACTTGGGGAGCCTCAGAGAGACTTTGTACCCTCCGGTGACTACCCGGCCAGCTACCCGCAAAGACTGTGTAACTGTGTACCTGAACTGCCGTGAACTGTTGCCAGTAAAATACCTGTATAGAGTCAGCAAGCCTCCAGTGTTTTATTCTGTTAAGTTAAGAAGTAGCTGCTGCCACATCAACCAGCTAAGCAGCATCACTGCCCGGGGACCCCACTCCGCTTGCAGGGAGCGTTATCAACTGGCTGCAATACCACCATCCCCGGCGGTCTGACAGCAGCGCTGGTGAGATCACCAGAAACTGCAGGTGGCATCACAAGACTTTATTTTTTTTATTCTTATTTTTCCCTATTTATCCAGTGACCCCCCCCCAGGGTTATGGGCCCGGGCATTGGCCACCGAGACATCACCCAGCACTAACGCCCGGGTACCGAGTTCCCAAAGACCCCTGGGTGGGTTAATAACAAACTCTCCTCTGGACTAATCATATAAAGCAAAAAGGCATATGCCTCACCAGGCAATTATTTCCTCCTGCTGTTCACATCTTCAAGACTCCAGAATGCAGTGACTCTAGGCCACCATACAAGAAGAAAACGTGGGAGGAGACTTCCTTAAAATCCTTTTTACTTTGTTAAATCAAGTCACTAAAGTTTGAAAGCACCCATGATAGCGGAGATGCAGTCTCTTCAGAGAGAAAGAGTAAAGGTATCTTCACACGCCGAAATACCGCCTGCCGATATGAGACGATCTAACGTGCGCGTGCTCGTTTTTCATGCTCACCTTAGATCGCCGATGGTGGCATTACACGCCGCAATCTCGCCCTGAAAGAAAGGCGATGTGTGGCACCGGAAATCGCCTCACCCACAGCGGAAGCAATCCGGTCGAATTTCCTCGCCGCTTCACACGCTGCAATCCCAAAGACAATGTGGGCGTACATGTTCAGCGCCGCAAGGACATAGGCGTGCCGCAGTGGTCAAAACCGCGCCCCATACCCGCTCATTGGGCAACGCAACTGCGTTATGATTGGGCAGCCTGCTCTTCAAGGCTGGCTAATACATGACGCAATTGTCTATCGGAGTTTCTCACAAATACACGCTCGTGTCATCAATTGTGGCTCCTGCAATACACTTTCGAGACGCCAAAGCGTCACACAGGAGCGGTCTTGTGCAGTACAGTGGATTACACTATAGAATGGCTGTGTGTGAGTGTAGGTGATGGCGTTAACATACAAACCACACTATGGACATATGTGCATGCAGTGGTCCACACCATGGCAGAGTTGCCATGGCAGAAATGAAGTATGTGTGTGCACACATGTTTTGTGTGTGTGCACTGAAGAGTACATACATCCCGCACAAACACCATTGCATTCTCCATGTGTGTGGACACATTCCCATGTGGGCAAACACATCATAATTGACATGGACACAGAGTCATGGCATACAGTGTGGCCCAAAGGCCTGGACATTAGCAGACAATGCTGCACGGACCCACCAATACCTTTTCACTTATCACTTACCTCTGTGTACAGCATAAAGCTGCAACTGCCCTGTGTCCAAAAGTAACGACAGACACAGGTTGTTTTTTTTAAAATTTTTTTAGTAGTACTTCTTGTGCACAAAAAAAGGTTTTTGAAAAACACACACAACATTGAAAACACAAGTGGGCAAATCACACAGGTAAAGTCCAAATCAGGATTATTAATGGCCATACACAAACATGTGACAGTACAGAACCCCCCCAAAAAAACTAACTAACTAACTAACTAACTAACTAACTACTTGTTCCAAAACCAAACGTAAAAAAACACCTGCTGGTGCTGCCAGGCCACTGCCTCAGGGCCATTAAAGTAGGAGCAGTATGCATCTCTGCTGCTCCTGGCATCCTGCTGACTCAGATCGTGGCTCAGCGGCTGGAGTGGCGCCACACCATGGTCGGCAGCACACCAATCCCCGGGACGTACCTCCCCTGTTGTGGGGTCCACAGAGTCCACATAACCTGCTGGCGTGTATGATGACCCATCTCTACGACGCAGGAAGTTATGCAGCACACAGCAGGCCAGCACTACCACATCAATAGATTCCAGTTTCATATGCAAAGGTGTATGAAACACGCGAAATGTATTGCCCATGATCCTGAACGCATTTTCAACCACACAGCGAGCCCACGATAGCCAGTAATTGAAAATGCGCTGCTCAGAAGTAACCATCCTCTGGGGACATGGCCGTAGTAGGTTGAGATGATGGCTTGTCTCATCATTTGAGAGCAAGTTTAGAGCACATCTCCTTAGGTCTTGGGCCAAGGAGCAGTGTGCAAACACACCTCCATCTGAGACACACCCGTTAATGCCAACGTCCACGTAGAGGAACTCATAGTGAGCATCCACCAGGGCCATGAGGACCATGCTAAAATATTCTTTATAATTATAATACAAGGACCCCGTGTTGGGGGGTTTCGTGATCCTCATGTGCTTACCATCTAACGAAGTTTGGAAATTGCCATCGATCCTCAAAACCTTTGGCAACATCCATACATTCAACGGGGGTTGTTGGGAACTGCATGTAGGATGGCAGCAGACAACTCCAGATGTCCTCACATGTCTCGGGGATCAGGTGGCTCAGCAGGGACAGTGACACACCTGAAGTGTATTGCAGGTCTGTCCTCAAACGACCTGTTGCCAGGAACCACAAAGTTACAGCCAAACGCTCCTTAGGTGGTGCAGCTCGACGCATCAAAGTGTCCTGTCGAGCTATCAATGGCCTTATGCGTTCGAAGAGGAATGTGAAAGAGTCCTCGAACATACAGAGAGAGTTCCGGAAATCATGCGGACTCTGATCCTCCAGCTGACGGACCAGCTGCATGTGGCTCAGGTTGTCCCTTTGCCAAAGCCAATCTCGAGCCCACACACGCCGTGGTCTGCGAGCCCGCAACCTCTCAACTCTCTCCTCCAGCCACAATTCCACCAAGGCAACAGCCACGATAACATCTCCATCAGGGTCCATGATGATCTCACCTACCAACCCCTGCAAAAGGTTTAAAAAAAATTACATCAACACAAGAATGCGTCATCAGACATCCAAATTACCCACCACCTCCTTCCCTACACATCTCCTAGCCACTTAAAAACATCCTACCCGAGTCTGCTGATATGGCCACCCACATACATATATTGCACCATTGAAGGCACAACAACATTACAGTGCCTCACAACCAAACCTGTTATCACTATACCCATGGCCATCCTCAACAAATACATGTCCATCGTCCAAATGGAGACATCATCACCATATACCCATATAGCTGCCCATAATGTTTATGTATGACCACAAGGTGTAGGAAAACACAAAGCTCACAAATACAGACTGATGCTTGTTACCAATTAAATACAATAACATTAGACACGTTCCACACCCATGTGTTTTAAGGACAAAATATAGGGCCACTCAGCATACTCATCATGTCCAAGAGACATGTTGATGACTCACCGTGGCCGGGACTCCGGTTTAGACAGGCGATGCTTTCTTCCTCCTTGTCACGGGTGGACCGCGCCTGCCGGTAGTGGGGCCCGGTGTAGTGCAGATCAAAAGTGAAGACGTCTTGGTGGAACAGATTAAAGGGGTTTTTAATTTATTCGTGACGCCACCTATGAGTAGATTCGGTAAGGACTATCGACGCTGCGGAACCTCCGGGGGATGGACAGCAGCAAGATGTTACGCTCCCCACAGACTGAGCGGTGATCCCCGGACGCTGGAGCTGCTCAAGATGTTGTGCGGCAGCTGCGGTTACCTTGTTGTGCGGACGGACAGTTCATAAGGAAGCACAGACACAGAAAGTCTCTATAACGGGTCTTTACTGTAACCAGTATGCAGTACATAGTATACAGTGGTTACAGGTAGTGGACCGGGTGGACTTCAGCAGTGATAGTGTCCCTCAGAGATCCGCAAGTGTTCCTCCATTCTAACTAATTGGTTGCCAGTGTCGCCCAGGAATACCAGGTCGGGTACGGGGAGGCTGCTTCAATGCCCTATCCATGATGTACGTTCTGGATGTTTTGGGGAGCCTTGGATCCCTCGGTGGGTACACCGCTGGTTAGACGACTGGAAGTTGGCTGGTGGTGGGGTGCTCCTGTGAAGCTGCTCCTCCACGCTTCTGGTTCGCGTAGCAGAGGTGAACTGCTGCCAGCTTTGGTACCAGTGAACCGGCTGTAGGTTGTGGGCACGGGAGTCTTTTGGGAACCCGTGTAGATAACGCCCAATCCCGGTAGTTAAGGCCTCAGGTGCTGACACCCGACCGGTGACGGCCCAGGGGCCCGCACGGGGTGCGGAGCCCCCGCTCCTCTCCAAGCTCTGTGTTCTAGGCTTCGCTCTAGATTCCAGGCTCTTCTGTTCTGGTCTAGACTATTGTGTGTTCTACTACACTTCCCTAACACTCCACCCACCAGGACCTAGGATTGGCCCTGTGTTCTAGGTGATGCATGTTGGGTTGGATCTCAAAGTTAACTATATCACTGCTGTGTCAGAGAATATTGCGGCTGCAATACTCCCTTGTGACGCACTCGTTGCGGGGCGCCACATTGAAAAGGCCGGATCTTCACAAACAGACATTCACAGAAGCCACATGGCCCACTCCACATCTCAGTATGGGCAGAATACTTCCACTCTGTGTGGTAAACGCCAGTACTATGTGCCCAAAATTCATAGGTTCCATGCACAGATGCCTCCTTCAAACATGATCCTGTATGGCAAAGGCAAAATGGCTTGTCAATGAGGAGGGTGTTTTGGGGCAAGAAAAGGCAATCCATCCATTTTGCCGAACACAATAGATCAATCAAACACAGCATCATTAGAAACTACATACACCAGCACTTGGGCATCTGCTACAGTACACAATAACGATCCGTAATGCAAAGATGTATCAAACGCTAGGCACAGCCATATCACAGATAATGTGTGAACATCAGTACTTACTTAATGACTCTGGGCAGCAAGCGTGCCATAGCTCGGTCGTTAGCGGTTTTTATGTGGTAACCAACCAATCTGAGCTCCATTGCCAGGTGCGACTACTAATTATGCGCCAGTGCTGCTTTTTGATTGGTCATGTTGTGTTTAAAAAGTGGCGTGCTGGCCCGCCACCCATGCTCCTACTTCAATGTGCATTGTTCTAGTAGTGTCTCCTCACAAGAACTCTGTTGGACAGAAGGTAAGTCGGAGGACGTGCTATTGTGCTTGTCTTGTATGGTATTTTCTGTGTGGCTGCAGAGCCATATCTTGCCAGATGTATGGGTGCCTTATGTATAGCTTCATGTTGCGTCCTATAGATGTGTGTTTTGTGACGGCTACGCATCGTTACACCCCTCCGTGTCCTGTTACACACATAATGATCCTTGAGACCAATGCCAGGACAATGTGTCCTACAGCACTGCCTTCTTACATAAATATGTGTTGAGGTCATTAGTGTGTGTCAATTTTTTATGAACGCCATGTGTGCCATTTGTCAATGATACAGCTTTGTATCTGTCCCTGGTCAGGGCCAAAATACATATAGCCCGTGGCATGTGCACCATGTCCAATCTCTGTCCACATGTAAAGGCCATTACTGCTTCTGCATACACAAGCTAACTACAAGACCACCTGTCATTGGTAGTGCTGGACATGGATTGGCCACACAGAGTAGGGTGTGACGTGATATGTGCATGTATGTGTTTTGGTAACACAATCTTTGCGTTTTTGTCAGATGGCTAAGGGTACTGATTTTGTCCACGACTTCCTCTCCATGTACCAGGTCCAGGAATGCCTGTGGCGGGTGTCGCTGCCCGAGTATAAAAACAAGGCTGTGGCCTACGGGCACCTTGTCAAGCTGACCAACCAGCTCGACCAAACTAAGATCTGGACGGTGCTCATGGTTATGGAGAAGATCAAGCGCCTGCGGACCGTGTTCACCAAGGCCCACAACAAGTGGATGAATGCTCGGCCCGGGGCTGGAGCTGAGGAGGTCCCTAAGCCACGTCTGTGGTATTATGACCTCCTCACCTTCACCCTGGGCCAGGAGGCTCCTCTGGGAACACGGTGCAGCAGGCGCCTTCCACAACCATTTTTGGCCACAAGCCAAGACCCTTCCCCATAACCGGAGGTGCGTAATTGTGTTTTGGCTACCTATGTACACAGCTTGTTGGTTGCACTGATGTGTGGGTTACAGCACATGTAGAAGGCACAATTGTGTTGTTCTTTCACCATTCTTCTTCTGTGTGTTCTTCTGTGTGTTGCGTCGCGGCTGTTGGCACAGATTGTGCAGTCTTATGTGGGGTCACTTGGCATATCAATTTGGAGCGTCAGGTGAGTACAGAGCACTGGTCTACTTCTTTCTTCAGCTCTGTTTCCAACGTGTGACTTTTTGGGTGTTTGCCATGCTCAAATAGGCACAATGTTGTGCTGGGTGGTTGGTTGTGGTAATTGATGTCAGTACATTGCAAATCTTGGTAATGTGTATTTTTTCTCTGCTTGATTTACAGGCCCCTCGGGAGTCTGGCTCCACTGCAGAAGACCCACCTGCTGCCCAGGCTCTCCCATCTACATCATTTGGAGAGCCGGTGTCTGAGCCTAGTGGTGGGGGGGCCGTGCCCAGGGCCCAGCTCTGCCATACAACGAAGAAGAACACCTGCCCCATCCAACACGGAGCTGAGTACCTGGGCTAAACGGGTCCTCTTGGACAGAGAGAGGACCCCCGCCTCTGGAATCGGGCACATCGCCAGTGAGATGGTGGAGCGCATGGAGCCAGAGCAACGTGCCATCGCCGAGAGGGCCATATTTCAGGTCCTGCAAGCGTGCGTAGATGGGACACTGAGATGGGGCGGTCCCGTTACCTTACCCAGGAAAACCACCCCCGTGCCCACTGTGCCCCAAAGACACATGGTGAGAGGTCGGCAAAATTAGGATCCTCTACCTCCTCACGAAGACAGCACCAGAGAACTGCCACCACTGAGTGGTATTATGGGGATGAGATGGAGGAGCCATTGTCTGAGCCAGCAGAGGAGGAGGAAGACCTAAGATGCTACTAGACAATGCACTATATAGCCTGATGGACTACTTTGGGCCATGTATTGGCACAAAAATTTTGTTATTGTTTTTTTTTTGGGTGACAACAATAAACCACAATAATATTTGCTAGACCTATGTCCACATATGTGTCACGTTCACCAGAATGTTTGTGTGTGTGTTTGGTACTGTGGGTGTCAGATAGTAGACATTGATGTAATATAGGGGTGCATGGTGGTTGCAATGGTACAGTATGCGGACAAGTTTGACATGTCACACGGCATACCTATTGAAAGTGCGTAGCCCAGTGTGGTTGGGAAAATGTACCCTCCCAAACGTGACCCTGTGTGTGTTGCGACAAGGTATCACACATGATTTTGACTTTCCAGCCATTTATTAATGTTAAAATTTTTTGGGGTGTTTCCAAAGCCCCCAAAGAGGCTTTCTCAGATTAGGAGTAGACAATACACACTACCCACTTGCCCAATGTGGGATACTATAACAAAAGAGGCCAACGTGGCCTAACAAATAAGGGTGCCAACAAACGGTTCAACAAAGGTGTCCAACATAGACATACAAAAACTCAAGGGCAAATGCCAACATTATTGGGAGGGAAATTTGGGAGTTGGCCCAATGGTGGGCTGGGCTGCCTGAATGGCTATAATCATTTGGCGCAAGCGGGCCAGGTGCTGCTGGGCGTCATTGTGGGCCTGCAGCATCTCTGCGACTGTTGGAAGGCCTGTATAAAAAAAAATCCAACATTAGTCAGGGACATCTGTAGGTGTGGGTGGGTGACGTAATTGATGTGGTGTTCACTTAGGTGACAAGAGACCCATCCATGGTTCCATGTTGTGGATCTGGGGATGGCCTCACATCCCAACCAGCACCATCAGCTCATGCACCTTCAGTAGGAAGGGACAAAACAATACATCATGAATCACATAGTGATGTCAGGGACACAAAACAAGATGTATATGTGAAAGTTTATAGGCCCTTGTCAACACTTACCACCAATGACACCCACTGCAGCCTGCAGTTGATGTTGTGGCCCATGGGAGGTGGAGATGCAGTGGGTGGGGGTGTTTACGGGGGTTGGGTTGACCACCCAAGGCCATGGACTTTGTGATGCCTCCCTGGATGGGGATGGTATGGTCTCGGGGCGAGGTGTGGACTTCCAGGTCCCTTCTCGAATGGGGATGTGGGGTCCCAGTGGTGGTGAGACTTTGTTGGGCCGCAAGGTCTGGGGATGGTGGTGTCCCGGGGGTGCGGGAGTTGATGGGCCCGCGGGCTCTGGTGATGGTTGGATCCCAGTGGTGGGGGGACTTTGTGGGCCCGCAAGGTCCGGGGAAGGTGAGTTGATGGGCCCGCGGTGGCTGGTGATGGTGGGGTCGCGGGGGGAACCGGTCTTGCTGGCCCTGCAATTGCAGGTGATGGTGGGGTCCCGGGTGGTGTTGGGACCCATTGCGCATCCTCTGCCGGGGAGTCTTCCTCATCTGTAATGTAAAATTTGACAAGACACGGATTAGAACAACACAACACAACATACAGCAAACACGTACTGTTTGTGTATCAATGTAATGACAACGTCAAGGCTAGGCGGAAAGGGTTTTGTCTACACCAACAGTATGGTTGGGGGCCACTCTGTTTTTGAACAAGACCACAACACCAGTGAGCACATATTTTTAATGTCAAACACCCTTGGCTTACCAGAGGATGGATTTTGACTCAAAACACAACAGCAGACAGGAAGCATCTGGTCTTGCCATTATGGGGTCAAAAACATAGCAGTCAGCTTGTAGTCCCTTTTCCCAATTGTGATGAATGTGTTGTGCAATGCTATGTGTCAGACTGCGCACATATGTGCAGCCAGGTGTGATGTGGCCCTTGTAAAGTGCATCAATATGTTGACCACTACTTTGGTGGCATTACACAGCTATGTTGGACAACAGAAAGGTCAATCACCACTCTAGGCGTCACCAGTCCAAAAATATATGCGTTTATTCAGCAACTTCAAGTTGCAGTGTGAACAACATGCATATGCACATTGGTGACAAGTCCACATGCTGCTTTATGTCACACTATGTGCCATGGCCCAATAACACATGATGTTTGTGTAGTGTTTGGAGTAGGATGGTTGCCATGTGTGTGTTTGCCATTGCCACATACTCTCCACGCAACCTGGCAATCCGTGCATGAATGCCTGCAATGCGCCCTGGGGACTTGAGCTTCAGGTGTGCTTTCTTCTTCTGGATCTGCTTGTGGTTCTTCTCCATCCCCAGTTTCTGGAGCAGGGCCCGCTGGATCCGCCTGAGTATGCTGCGCTTGCGCAGCCGTGGGTGCCGGTGGCGCTGATGACACCAGTAGTCATGGCGGTCACACAGGTCTATCAGCACCATTATCTCTGCCAGACCCCATGTGGCAGCACGCTGTGCCGCTGCCATGACTGTTCTCCTTTGTGCAGGGGAGGGGCAGGCACCTGGCAGGCAGGGAGGAAAGAAAAGGAAACGTGATGACGTCACCACACCCACTGGCGCCGCCAAACAAAGTTAAGGCCGCAAGGTAGCCATCCGCGGAGTGGAAGCAGGATAATGTAGCCATCAGCGTCACCTAATTCACAGCCGTTTGCAGTGCATGGCCCATGGCACCCATCTACGATGTGGAGGGCAACATCTGAGCTGTCATGTGGCACTATACTCGACAAAGCACAACTTCTAATACACGCGGCAAACATAGCTTGCGCTATTCAATGGCGCGCATAATTGCACAGATTTAGCCGACGGTTGTGTAGGCGAAGATGTGTGTGGAGCTGAAGTGACAGCTCTTCAAATATGGCGCCCTGTGAACTGACAGCCAATGGGAAAACAGTAACCAACACCAGCACATGGACTACAGAACGGTTGTGGCACGCCTACGGGAAATCCTACCCTACGCTCTTTACACTATCGCCCTATCACATGCCACAACACGGAAATATCGCCTTCATGATTGAGGCTGATTTCAGAGCAGTGCTCAGGAATCAGGCGACAGGTAATAGGCGATTTATCGCCGCGAAATTCCCCAATCACACAACGCAACTGTGAGGCAATTTCACGGTGATTGCTCCATAGCGACGCATCGCCTTTAGAATTCCCAGGCGATATTGCGGTGTGTGAAGGTACCTTAAGACTTCATCTCCACTATCATGGGTGCTTTCATATTTTAATGACTTGTTCTTAATTTAAATAAGGATTTTAAGGAAAACTCCTCCGAAGTTTTCTTCTCCTCTGGAGTCAGGTAGAATCCTGTCGCTTCAGGTTGCTTCCTAACACCATTAAAGTGAATGGGCAAAAAACTGGATCATGAAAGGATCAGGTTTGTTGGTGAAAAACCTGATCTTGAGTGATTTGAACAAAATGATAGTGTGAAACCAACCTTAGAAATACTACTAAAATTACTGGATTGACTATATAGCTTCAGCTTTTATGCTTGTTTACAACCCTGGCTCTTTGTCTCTTGGTGTTTCCTTCTCCACCTCTTTGCCTACGGTCCATCCAGCTGTACCAGTCTTACCTGTTCAATGTGCCATCCAGAAAGTCCTGTCCGCTGCTGGGCTATCACTTTTGGTCTATGAGTTTACCCTGACTCTACATCACTATGGTAGAAAGAGGTCCCGTTACCACCTAAACCGTCTATGACTATTTAGTAAATAATTCAATTTTCCAAGAAATACAAATTTTTACATATTTTTTATATAACACTGTATTGTGTCAGTCTCTTAATTTCGCTGCGAAAAGTTAATTAATAAATTGACAACTAGTTGTCACCATTCTAATTGTCTTTCTATACAGGACTAATCTTCAGTTTGACAGTACACAGGGACACAATCCCAATTGGTAATGTCTTGTTGTCAATTTACTAAAAACTTCAAGGAGGAATAACATAGGAACAACTGAGCAACAATCTTGATGAAAATGTGCTCCAAAATTGGGATATTATAAGGAATATGTGTTTTTTTTCTACTAACACAGGCTCAGAGGAGACAAACCTCATTTAAGTCTCTGAAAGAATATAGTGATCACCAATATTATTTGTCATCAGCTGGTGTTTTTACTGGGTTTCCCCTTTAAACCAATTTACGAGTTTTATCTTTCTTGCTTGTCAGAAAGTAACTGCAGAATTTTGGTGAGGGTTGACATGAATGGCGATGCTGACTGTAGAATGAATTTATTCTTGTCCTCTCAGTTTATATTATCCAGTTTGTCATTTTTGCCTTGTGTGTGTGGTGCCCCACTGGTCAGGACGCTACAAAAACATACTGCACCCAAGTGTTTGGATGTCCACTAGCTCCAAGGTGGGGGATGGCAAGGGTGAGTCCTCAACACAGCACAACACCGTAAAATACACTTAGGACCCAGGGGAAACTGGGCACAAAACCCCGGGGGAGGGTCCCGTAAAACAACAAAGAGGGGAGGATAGTTTCAGTTTAAAGTCACAACAGAACAAGAGAACAGGAAAGAACAGTGTAGTGCAGAGGACTTGAGCAGTGTCACGCTCATCATGAAATCCTAGGAACCCAAGGGGCGCTGGCGGAGCTGGATTGGCCGGCGCGCCCGAATACGGGACTGTTACCACTAGACAGAGGGGTTGTGGTCAGATATAGGGACCAGCCCTGAACGCGGCACAGAAGTCTATCACCGAACTGCTGAAACCGGAAGTTACAAGCTTCATAGGAGCTGTAGCTAACACACCTGGCGTATACCCAGAGATAGCAGCCGAACAAGGGTCCGGGGACCAGGTACCAGTTACCCATCAACACCTGTGGCTGCAGGATCAGGGCTCTGCGCGCAGAGGTGCTTACAATAGTGCTGAGAGAGAGACAGGACCAGGGAGGGCTGAAGGACAGGCACACCACCGAGGATCTCATACCTGCCATCCCCGTTCTACTAAAGACTGTACAGGCAGGAGCTTTTCCAAGAGTGTTGAACATCGATGACCTGTTGTACTTGAAGCTAGCTGTGAGTAAAACCGAGAACAGAATTGGAGAATGGTGTGAGACTGAATTATTCCTGTAGCGACAGCTTGTGGAGCCAACTGTATTAGGTATGAAGGCCTAAATTAATCCCTGCCTGCCAGAGACTATTAGTCATTACATCAGCTGCCCTGGGGATCCACTCTACCCGTGGGGAACAACTCCATCCTAGCTGCCCGTCCATCATCCCCAGAGGTTCTGCAGCAGTGGCGGCTACCCATAGCCACAAACCACAGGTGGCGTCACAAATAACTCCCTTATAAATCACCCCTTTCCGTACCAAAGCCAAGAACTGCCTTTTACAACTGAACCCAAAGTCATGGAATACAGGTCTCGACCCCTGTGACTCCCCAGAACTGGTAAACAGCCATATGGCCTTGGGCGACACATATAAAATGATTCACAGACACCTACACAAAGCTCTCTTGTATGCTGCCACAATGCTAACTCTATAAGCGTATTGTTCTCTATAGATAGAATTTATACTGTCAGCAGTGCTGTAGTAAAGAATCGTAGAATTCCTGCACCTACCACAATGATGACGTTGCGCTGCCTCTCCTAATCAAAGACCATGCCAAGGATCTCTGAAGATAGGAGATTCGTGAGCCTCATGTGCAGGGGTCAGAGACTACTGTTCAACTATTTTTTTTTCTTAAAATGTTGCAGTTAGCTAAAGAAGTAGAAAGCAAAACAGGGGTAAGTGTTACCAGTGAGACAAAATGGTATAAAATGCAGTGGAATGGTATACATGAGGGTTGTCATTGAGGGAAGCCAGTGTAACTTGAAACTCTTGCGTCCTGATGCAAAAGCCCCAACGGGGCCCTCAATTATTGCAATTCTTTAATAGCAATAGTGTTTTTCTATAGGTCACAGGGACCTTTGGGGACCCCTAGGCTCCAGCGCCCTGGTGCAATTGCAAACCCTGTTCCTGTTGTAGTTATGCCCCTGATAAAAGCATTTCCTAAAGCCCATGCGCAAGAAAACCCACCTACAATTTGCCAGGGTTCTTGCTGAAAAATTTGAAGACTACTGGGACTCTGTACTCTGGAGAGACAACACCAAGATAATAATTTTGGAACTGACGGCTTCAAAATGGTATGACATTACAAAAGTGAGGACTCGGAGTACAAAGAAAAATGTGTAGTGTCTACAGTGAGACATGGTGGTGGTAGAGTTCTTAGGAATGCTGCTGGTGTCAAGGGGGCTACAACTCATTGATGGCATCATGAATTCACAGATGTTCTGCTCTATATTGAAAAACAAAATTATACATTCACTCAGTGCCCTTTGTAGACGTGCACTTTTCCAACATGACAATGATCCAAAACACACATCAATTGCATTAATGTAGAAGAACAGGGTGAAAGTGATTCAGTGGCCAAGTGTCTCCTGATCTGAACCCAATCGAGCACCTGGGGAATTGTGAAGAATCACTCTCCATCCAGCATCCAGACTCTAAAAGAGGTCATTTTTAAAGAATGGTAATAAGATAGATGTTACAATATGTCACCAACTTCTTCATTCCATGCGTAGACTTGCTGCTGTCCTCAAAAATCATGGAAGTCATGCAATATACTCGATGTAGTCGTTTTTTGATGCGGGGTGTATTTATTTTTCATCAACTAATTTGAATAAAACAGATTTTGCTATGAAAGTAATATACAATGATTATCCTTACTTTCATGTTATGGGTTCAAAAAATGTTCTATGAAATTAAATCTCAAAATTTTAGAACTTGTTCTTCAGTGAGATATTGGTTAAATCTTACTTGTCAAAGGAGGTGTACTCATTTATGCTAAGAACTATATACAGTGATGTGAAAAAGTGTTTGCCTCTTCCTTATTTCTAAGGGTACCATCACACCTGGCGACGGCCCCGGAGATGTCGGCGGCGACGGGCGGGAGCGCGCACGTTTTTGGCGCCCCGCCAGCGTCGCCGCCCCGCATTTACACGGGGAGATATCTCCGGCAGTGGGCCGGCAAGCTGAGAGGCGACATCGCCGCCAGGGTTTCACAAAACCCCAGCGGCGATGCAGTACAATGGCTCCCATCGCCTTTCAGCTCGCCGGCGGCCGTTTACATCGGGCGATGTGTACACATCGCCCGAAATCGGTCGCCTGGTTTCAGAGCACTGCTCTGAAACCAGGCGACCAGTACAAGGCGTCGCCATCGCCCCTTTACATTAAGCGACGCAGGGGCGATGTCGCCGCTGATAGGTCACACCCCTACATCGCCTATGTAATCGGCGGTGATGTCGCCACGTGTGACGTGGCCTTTAATCTTTTGAATGTTTGTCACACTTAAATGTTTCAGATCGCCAAACAAATGTAAATATTAGACAAAGATAACACAAGTAAACACAGAATGCAGTTTATAAATGAAGGTCTTTATTATTTAGGAAAAAAGAAATCCAAACCTACAGAGCACTGTGTTAAAAAGTAATTGCCCTCCCCTTAAAACAATTTAATTGTGGTTTATCACATCTTTAGGAAGTTGAGCTAAATTTCCCTAGCCACACCCAGGCTTTATTATTGCTACACCTGTTCTCAATAAAGACATTACTTAAATAGAATCTGCCTGACAAAGTGAAGTAGACCAAAAGATTGTCAAAAGTGAGACATCACACTGCAATCCAAAGAAATACAAGAACAAACGGAAAACAAAGTAATTGAGATCTATCAGTGTGGAAAAGGTAATAAAGCCATTTCTAAAACTTTAAGGCTACCTTCACATTTGCGGACCCCACAGTATCATCCGCACCAGAAATGCAACATGTTGCATTTCTGGTGCGGATGAGAGTATGTGATTTGTGCGCAGTCATCCGCCTGCGTACAGATCACATATAGCAGTGAATGGGTTTGCATGGTCATGCGCAGTCAAGGGCAGCACTGTGCGCTCCCATTATAAACATAGGAGCTTGCCGTGCTGTGGTCACATTGCGGATCCCCTCCGCAGAACGCTGCAGAGGGGTCCGCAAATGTGAAGGTAGCCTTAGAATTCAGCGAACCACAGTGAGAGCCATTATCCACAAATGCTGAAAACATGGAACAGTGGTGAACCTTCCCAGGAGTGGCCGGGTGACCAAAATTACCCCAAGAGCGTAGCGACGACTCATCCAAGAGGTCACAAAGGACCCAACAACAACATCCAAAGATCTGTTGAGAGAGAAAGAGATCATCTCACCTGCTGCAAAATATGCAGTATTTAAATCAAAATTCTGTCTCTAAACTCTGAGCCCCTGCATAAGCCAAAGAATGTTGAACATCAGTAGTAATTAAGCTATCTATAAGCAAAAAACTGTATAAACAACCATTAATTTTCAAGGACCACTTAGTCTCAAAGACGTCAGGTCTCTGCCAGCACATCTTATCTAGAAAACAGAGTGACACAGAACATTCCAAGATTATAGATCATGACAGCTGTTTAAATTATTTACTTTATCATTATATATACTGTATATATATATATATATATATAACATAATTAATTTTAAATACACAGAGGACATATGGGCATGGGTTTCGTATTTTTTTGCCATTCATCTTTCTGAACCATAGCAATGACCCTGGTCTATTTAATTGCAGTATTCCAATAGGACTTAAAGGGAACCTAACCCCTAAAAATCGCCCCCCCCAGCCTTTAGATACTTGTCCCTGCACGTTCCTATAAGGTTTCTAGCTATCCCTCTCAGTCCTATTTGAGTATTACAAAGTTGAATAATACGATTTATAACCTTACAAATGTGTGGCTTCTGCTGCCCAGAGGAGTCGTAGTGGGTGTCCCCTCTGCCTCCTTTCTGCCGCCTCCCCAGTTTTTTTTTTCGCGCCCCAGTGGGTGTGAAAATGAATGTAGATGATCCTGTCTCGGATCGGTTGGCGGGCTTGCCGGTATGATGCAAATCGCGTCATTTCCGGCGCTGCTGAAGTTGATCTATGTTGACTTCATTTGGCACTAGGTGAGGTTTTAATATTAGAGAATTAGAGATTGTCCCAGTTGGTATACACCTTATCACGGTAGGATGGTTTTATGCTTTTTTTTTTAAATCAAAACCAGTGTGTGCTAAGTAATTTATATGCACTATTGCTTTTTATTAATTTTTGTTAATACAGGGCATATGCTTCTTTTGTTTCTATCATAGGTTTTGCATATACAGTATGTATATAATTGGATATAAATATCATTTAATTTTAAGTAGACAGGGGTTGTATTCAGAGTCTTTGCTTGGGATTTAGGCATCTGATCTTTTTAAACCATTGCAATGCCTCTGGCCCTTGGTTGGATTTAAGCTCAGGATCCCAATATAACATTGCTAATCATATGATATATTGCAGATCAATGTAGTATAGATTCACAATATGGTGCCCACACAATTTTATGGGCCATATTGTGCCTTGTGTAACTATAATTTTACGCAAAGGGTTTATTTCTCAAGTGTTGTGTAATAATCTGCTCCATTGCATGCTATAGCATTCTTTATTAGAAGCATATGGTGGCACATAGAGTGGATCCCTGTTGCTGTATAAAGTTCACAAATCCATATATACATACAGTTTTAGCACATATATACGGTATGTATTTGTTTGACTTCTATGGATTTCTAGGGCTTCTATGGAATGATTTATGCCCACACTGTTACTGGAAATAAATCTCTATCCAAAAGCCAACACTGACATTACCACTATATGGTGAACGTAAAGTGGTAGATGCCAGACCTGCAGAACATACAAGAGATTACAGTACTGTTACACATAGTGACATACAGCTGAGGTTCTTTCTTATGGAGTTGTTCACTTTTCCGGTCTTTTTAATCTGGCCCAGACCAACATGACAACTTCTTCCTGCCACAATTCATCTACAGAAATTACAAACACAGACACATCCGACATCTCACATTTTAAGCTCCGTCCCCATCTATTCACAACCTGTACAAATTCCTCATCCTGCAGATACCCCAATACTAAGCTGCTGCTGCCATATCTGTCCATATTACTGCACCTGCTAGTAGTAAAAAAACAGTGCTCCTATTACTGCCCCACATCATAATGGCATTACTGTGCCCCCACATAATATTCCCACCACTGTGCCCCTTCCATGCTAATAATGCCTCCTTTGTGTCCTCTACATGGTAAATCTGCCCCCTAGAAAATATTAGTACCCTGTGCAAATGCCCTAGAAAAGTGTTTACAATTTGCACCTAGAAAGAAAGTAATAATGTCCCATGTACACCTTTGACGGTCACAATACCTTGAGTGCCCCTATAACAATAATGCTTCTTAAGTGTCATTGTAACATTTAATAATCTTACCTGAGTCCCTCACATGTACAGCTTCCGTATACGCAGCATGATGCCTCTACATCTCCCCTATACACAGTATGATGGGCCCACAGCTCCCCCAAAACAGGGGTCCATAAACTGTATATTGGCCCCCACACTGTATAATAACAACCAAAGTAGCCGACACTCTATTTTATAGTGCCTACAGTAGCTCCACATTGTATTATGACCTCAACAGGAGCCCCCACACTATATAAGGGCCCCAAAAGTAGCCCCCAAACTGTATAATGGCCCTCAAGCAGTTCCCACAGTTTACGACAGTCCATCACAGTAGTTCACATGCTGTATAATGGCTCTGACATTAGCTCTGACATTGTATAAGCCCCCCCCTCACTGTACATGGGCCTCCCATACCAGTGCTGTAACTAGAGTCCAATGGGCACTAAGGCAAAATTTGTATAGAGATGTATGGGCCCTTGTAGATTTCTAAATCCTATAAAGACATATGTATTGCTCCCCTTCCCCTTAATCATGTAGTAATTATTATTATTTATTTATATAGCGCCATTGGTTCCATGGCACTTTACATAAGAAGTGGGGGTAACAAGAACAAGTACAGTACACATGAACAGTCAAGGCTTGCTGATACATGACGGGAGAGGACCCTGTCCACGAGGGCTCACAGTCTACAGGGGTGGAAGAGGACACGATAGGGGGGGGAGCGCCAAGCGTGTGGTGCAGCAGCGCTGGGTCTCGTCATAGGTTGTAGGCTTGTTGGAATAGATGAGTTTTCAGGTTCTTTTTGAAACTCCTAAGGGTAGGCGAGTGTCTGACGTGCTGGGGGAGAGAGTTCCAGAGTATAGGGGAGGCGCGGGAGAAGTCTTGTATGCGGTTGTGGGAGGATGAGATGAGGGGGAAGGAGAGGAGGAGTTCTTGTGAGGAGCGTAGGTTGTGTGCAGGTTGGTATCGGGAGACCATGTCAGAGATGTAAGGGGGAGACAGGTTGTGGATGGCTTTGTAAGTCAGGGTTAGGATTTTAAATCAAGATCTTTGGGGGGTGGGGAGCCAGTGAAGTGCCATGCGGAGAGGGGAGATAGGGGAATAACGAGGAGGCAGGTGGATTAGACTGATAGCTGAGTTTAGGATAGAGCGGGGAGGGGTGCAAGGGAGGAGGCAGGGAGACCGGTGAGCAGTAGGTTGCAGTAGTCAAGGCGGGAGATGATGAGGGCGTGGACGAGAGTTTTGGCAGTGTCATGATTAAGAAACAGGCGGATACGTGAAATGTTCTTGAGTTGGAATCGGCAGGAAGTGGCGAGGGCTTGGATGTGGAGCTTGAAGGAGAGGGAGGAGTCGAGGGTGACCCCGAGGCACTTTGCATGGGGGACTGGGGAGAGAGAGCAGTCGTTGACTAGGATTGACAGGTCTGGTAGAGGGGGAGGGCGGCTGGGGGGGAAGACAATGAACTCTGTTTTGTCAATGTTCAACTTGAGGAAGCGAGCAGGGAAGAAAGATGAGATGGCGGACAGGTATTGGGGAATTTTAGACAGAAGGGAGGTGATGTCAGGCCCAGAGAGGTAGATCTGGGTGTCGTCAGCGTAGAGATGGTACTGGAGGCCATGAGACTCAATGAGTTGACCTAGGCCGAGGGTGTAGTTGGAGAAAAGTACCGGTCCCAGTACCGATCCCTGGGGGACGCCGACAGTAAGGGGGTAGGACGAGGAAGAGGTGTGGGAGTGGGTGACGCTGAAAGTGCGGTCCATAAGGTATGAGGAGATCCAGGAGAGGGCGATGTCGGTGATACCAATGGATTGTAGGATTTGGAGTAGGAGGGAGTGGTCGACTGTATCGAAGGCGGCGGTTAGGTAGAGGAGGAGGAGGACAGAGTAGTGTTTTTTACTCTTCACGGTCAGTAGGTCATTGGTGACTTTAGTAAGGGCTGTTTCGGTGGAGTGGTGAGGTCGGAAACCAGATTGTAGGCGGTCGAAGAGGGATCAGGAGGATAGGTAGGAGGACAGTTCAGAGTGGACGTGTTGTTCAAGTAGTTTGGATGCGAAAGGGAGAAGAGATATTGGGCAGTAGTTGGCGACAGATGATGGGTCAAGGGAGGGTTTTTTGAGGATGGGTGAGATCAAGGCGTGTTTGAAGGATGAGGGAAAGACACCAGTAGTGAGTGATAGGTTGAAGAGGTGGGTTAGGGCAGAGATGAGGACAGCGGTGAGGTTTGGGATGAGATGGGAGGGGAGTGGGTCGAGGGCGCAGGTGGGGAGGTGAGATTGTGACAGGAGGGCAGGGAGCTGGGCTTCAGTCACATTATGGTAATGTGGGTGGGTTTGGGGGACGTTGGGCCAAACCTTTCTCTAATTTTATCAATCTTTTGTTTAAAGATGGTGGTGAAGTCGTCGGCAAAGATGAGGGGGGAAGGAGGAGGTGTCAGGGGATGGAGTAGGGAGTTGAAGGTTTTGAATAGTTGTTTGGGGTTTCAGGACAGTGTGTTGGTTAAAGAAGATAATTAGGTTTGCTTTGCAGGGGTGAGTGCATCCTTGAATTGCAGAGGGATTTCTTGTACATGGTGAGGTGGGCCGTGGAGTGGGGTTTCTTCCATCTTCGTTCAGCATCCTGGACATTCGGCATAGTTCTTTTGTGAGAGAGGTGAGCCAGGGTTGTCTGTGTGTGCGAGTTTTGGTGTTTGCGAGGGGGGCAGCCTGGTCAAGAGCCGCAGTTAGTGTGGAGTTGTAGAGGGTGGTAGCAGTGTTGACTACGGGTGAGGAGGCGAGGTCTGTGAGAGGGAGGAGGGAGTGAGAAAGTGAGTTGAAATCGATAAGTTTAAGGTTTCTGCGCGGGTGACTGAGTTTCCGGAGAGGGGGGGGTGAGAAGGAGGGAAAGAGGGAGGAGAAGGTCAACAGGTTGTGGTCAGATTGGAAGAGGGGTGAGTTTGAGAGGTCGGTGAGGGAACAGAGGCGGGAGAAGATGAGGTCAAGCGTGTGGCCGTCTTTGTGAGTGGCTGAGGAGGACCATTGGGAGGGGTCAGAGGAGGTGGTCAGCGATAGGAGTCGGGAGGTAATGTCCCCATTGCTGTATTAATGCCCCTTATCCTAGACCCCTTCAAAGTATTTATGTTCCCCATCTTGGTATATATGTCCCCCATTGTATTTACATATGTATGTTCCCCATTGTCACAGAGTCCTTCTTCGGTATCCCACAATCAACAGAGCGAGAGATGCGTGAACAGCCCAAGAACCTTTATTGCTTGAAAACATAAATATCCATGAAGTAATCCATCAGAAAAATCCCTAAAACAATTCAGCAGTATACTGTATCCAGGTCAGCCAGGTTTCTCTAAATCCCTTTGTGGAGCTGGTCTCAACTCAGCATCCCACACACAGACAGAAATCGCGCTGCCTCTCCTCAGTAAAACTCAAATCTTGCTCCCTCTCCTCCCCCAACCACCTCCCAACAACCAAAACAGGTCTATTGACACACTCCAGTGGGGGTAGTACAAAAATTTACAGACAGATGTCTGGAATGACCAAGTAAGGACATGTCCACAGGAATTCAATTGTTAGACTCTCTGGAGTGTAATGAGTAAACAGGAAGTGGGGATGGGCGAAATACATAGTATAGCAACAACAAAGCACGTGTAAAATGCAGTAAAATATAAACCACCATATCCACCATCACAACCTCTTCCCCCTTTCAATAAGTGAGCATGCCATGAGGTCTACACAGACCTTTGGCCATCTCACTTTAGTCTATATTGCTCAATTATCAATAAGTCCTTGTGTAATTGTGGGTTAGGTCGGCCTGAAGGAGTCTATTGTTCTTCTTGTCGACTGTTGGCTCCCACAAAATGGCACTGTAACTCCCCATGGTCATTTCCCAGTAGGATATTGGCAGGAAGTCCTTCCATAACTCCAATGCAGCACAGTTTTTCTCCATAACCATAATTCAAACGCACCCAAGCCTGCTGTATATATTTGCGAGTACCCCCAACCAGGACAATGGGGAACACGGAGCCTGGGTGAATTGCCTCTGGTTGAACCACATGAGGGTCAGCAATAGTCATTGCAGGGACACATATATAAGATTGTCTCAGCATAGGAACATTTTTTCTTAAACATCCAATTGTGTAAGTAATTATTATTTCAAGATTTACCTGACACGCCCACTCCAAGGCCGGGGTTTTCGTTACTGGGACAGTTCTTACGGTTCTTTTCTGGGGGGATGTCAAGGTGGGCACCTGGCTCTGTGACCCTGGCGGTGTTAATTAAAAGTTAAGATGACGGGGGAAATAAAGAAAAGGGCTATTTGTGACGCCACCTGCAGTACACGGCCATGGGTGGCTGCCACTGCTTCAGAACCTCTGGTGATGATGACCAGAAGCTTGGATGGTTTCTCTCCCTGCAGATGGAGCGTGGTCCCCAGAGCAGTGGGAAGGAGAGTGCAGTTTGTACCTTGGCAGATGTTCATTAGGTCATCAGAACCCCTGTGTTTCATGCAGCCTCTGAGGCCGATGGTTGCCGATAAGGAAAGTCTCACCCACACAGCTGGAGTTCCGTAAATTTTACTTAGTTGTTTCAGCATGGCTGCCGGGTGCTCCCCCTTTGCCAACCTCCAGTACAGCGTTGTCTCCAGAACTGGGACAGTGCAGTCGAGCCACTTTAGGTGCCCCTCTCTCTCTCTCTCTTACTGGCTGTCTCTTTCTCTGGTGGTCCCTCAGCGCTATAAGCTAGTTTCACCCCTCCTCTCAGCGCCTCCGCACACAGAGGTCATGTACCAACAGTAACAAGTGCTCAGTTGTACCACTTCCTGATACTGCTCCCTAGTTCAGCCGCCTTCTCTAAGTTGTGTCTTGTGTTTGGCCGCAGCTCCCATTAGGTACTCGTGGCCTCCAGATTCAATGGTTCACGCTTACAGGATCCGCGCCATGTTCAGGGCCGGTTCCCAGAGTCGTCCACCAGCCCCTCTGTTCTCTCGCCAGATATGGGCATACGGGGATCTACATCTCGTTCTGTCCCCCAAGGGCTCTGTTCTTCCTCCACAGCCATCGGTTGTTCCCTCCTGGGGCGAGCGTGACCATGTTCCAGCCCGAGGGAGCAAACACCTCCTCACTCCTTCGCTCTCCTCCTGCTCTTCTCCCTCTGCTTCTCTACTTTCCTCCCTTCCGCTGACTTCTCCTGCACTTCACTTCTCCCTCCCAGCTATGCTTGGGTCCTCCCTCTGGGTCCACCCACCATCCTGGGGTCCCTAAGTGTTGTGTGTGCGTGTGCGTGTGAAGCACAACTGCGCCATCTCAGCACCTGGAGAGCAGAGGCATAACTCTCCCTCTAATGGAGGAGTGCAGTACTTCTGGTGGTGGCCTACCCGGTGGGGCGCCCCATGTCAATTGTAATGAACTTTGCTGGTGGGCAAACCCCTTTAAGGTGTTAGCAACATAGGGCCCGAAGCTCTCGGAATATATTGGCAGCTGACAAATAATGGTCCTGGAGTTTGTCATACTGTGTCTCGGCTGCCGTTGTGCTAGTAGAAGAGATTGTGTTAATCTCTCTTTAGGGACACTAACTACTCCCTGAACTGAAAAGGAGCACGGAAGATTAACCGATTATCTAGTACAATATTGGAGCGCTCGCAGCAATCTTTCTTATTGCTTTTTAAAGCACAGCACATTATAATAGAAACTGCAGCTGCAATAATAAGAAATTATATTTATTCATTTTGCCACATCTTCACAGGAAGCTAAAGTGAGATGAACACAGAGGTTAGAGATGAGAAAAAAGAGCAAACCCACATTCTACTTCTTGTGCATGACCTTGGCCAAAGTATACTAATTTTAAGGGACCGACCGTTGAGTTATGGATAGCCTCCTTGGTAGGTGTGGGACTGCGCAGTAAACCTATCATCAACATTGCTCCTCTTTTTCTCATGTTGACAATACATTTATATAATAATAACCTTTATTTATATAGTGCCAACATATTCCGCAGCACTTTACAATTCAGAGGTTCATACAAAAACAGTTATAAGTAACAGTTATCAAAAATACAATAATTTCAGCAAAAAATAATGATGTCCCTGCTTGTAAGAGCTTACAATCTACAATGAGGTGGGGGTGACACAAAGTACAGGTGCAACGGCCACAAAGGCTGGGGCTTACTTGGTAGCCAGGCCAGCTGATTCTTTGGGAGGTCACAGTGATTGTGGCCCAGCTCCGTGGCCCAGGCCGCGCAGTGAAAGGGGAAGTATTTACAGGGGATATTGATAGTATTTTCGTGATGCCACTTGTGGCATTCGGCCAGGGACACTGCGGATTTGGACCTCTAGGGTAGGTGGTGCGGCAGCTAGGATAGTATTGCTCTCCACAGGTGGAGCGGGGCCTCAGGGAAGGTGTAGATAGTCTATTAGGATGATGATGGTCAGGGTGCAATAGGTGGCAGGAAGGGCATACAGAATAACAGGAGGACACCAGGGTTGTAGTTCTTCAACTTTTACTCACTGTTCAGTAGCTCCAGCCCAGCAGGGGCACCATGTCCTCCGGGTCAGCAGTCCAGTCAACCCCCAGTCAATTCAGGTTCACTCCACCGAAACACCCCACTGTAAACCTCTCCTGGTTGACTTCCCATGCTGGCTACTCTCCTCTCCTGCCCTGTGTCTTCGTGCAAAGTGTCCCAAGCAGGTGGCTGCGGACCTTGTCAGGCAACAGGCGATTCATCCTCTGGCCCTAGGTCTAGCCACCATTTCGTAGAATGTCCACGGCTGATGGCTACTGGGCCTACAGCTTAGTAGCCTCCGGTTTTCTAGCTCGACCATAAAGTGTTGAAACAGGGTCTTTCTGGCTAGGGTTCTGTGGCGACCTACCCACTGGTCCCACTCCTCCCCTGGCACTATTTTCCCCTAGAACTCCATCTTTTCTAGGTGTTCCTTCTATGCAGAACTGCTCTCAATCTCAGCTGTCTCGAGTGTCTATCTCCTCCTCTTTATCTCTGCATTTTTACTCTCTGACCCACCACCTCTGCCTAATCCCTCCTCCTGCCAGAACATGGGGCTCCTCGTATGAAGTCACTTCCGCCCCCTCTATCTGCTACCCAGGAAGCAGGATGGGTGTTGGGTGTGGGTGTGTGTCTTCGTGTCCCCTCCTTACCAGGGAGTGGGATACCACACCTTTGGCTTAGGTGCAGTACCTCTGTGGCGACCAGACCGCAGGGACGCCACACATGTGCTTATTTAAAATGATGGTCCAGCCATTTTGATGAAATAAGAGTGACATAAGTGTCCACCAGACAATCTGTGTAGAGCTTTGGGTCTGGTTAAGTTTGCCAGAGAGTTGTGTTCAGAGAAATAGTGAATGGGCTATAGATAAAGCACTTTGATTGGGGAATGTGATAGGCTGCCCTGCAAAGATGTGTTTTTTCGGGAGCGCCTAAAACTATGTAAATTGTGGATAGACCTAATTTCTTGGGGTAGAGCATTCCAAAGGATTGGTGCAACTCGGGAGAAGTCTTGGAGCTGGGGGTGCGAGGTTCAGATTAATGCAGAAGTTAGACTAAAGTCGCTCCCAGAGTGAAGAAAATGGGAGAACGGGTGGGGTGATAGACAGAAATGAATGTAGAGAGGTATGGAGGTGCTGCATTGTGAAGAGTTTTGTGGGTTAGAACAAGCAGGTTGAATTGGATCCTATAGTGTATGGGCAGCCAGTGCAATGATTGGCACAGAGCGGAAGCGTCCAAGTAACAGTTAGCCAGATAGATGACTTTGGCTGCTGCATTAAGGATGGACTGGAGAGGGGAGAATCTAGTGAAAGGTAGGCCAATTAATAGAGAATTACAATAATCAAGGTGGGAGTGGATCAGGGTCATGGTGAAGGTTTTTGTTGTTTCTATGGTGAGAAACGGGCAAATTTGGAGATGTTCTTCAGGTGCAGGCGACAATAGCGGGTGAGAGATTGTAAACAGGAGGTGAAAGAAGCATTGGTGTTAAACATAACACCCAGACAGCGACCTTCCTGCTTAGGCGTTATCCTGGTGCCTAGAAGAATGATGAGGATGGATCCAGCTCAACACTCCGGGGTAATCATAAAATCAGTACATTTTATTGAAGATACTTAAAAAATAGAAGAAAAAACGTGGACATCTCGGGCGACAAAACACATAGCAATGCAGTTGAGTGTTATTTAGTGTAGAGCAGTGTTTCCCATACTCCAGTCCTCACGGTCCCCAACAGATCATGTTTTCAGGATTTCTTTAGAATTGCTCAGGTGAAGGAATCATCATCAAGGCATCACCTGTGCAATACTAAAGAAATCATGAAATCATGACCTATTGGGCTATGAGGACTGGAGTTTGGGAACCAGTGGTGTAGAGAGTGTGAGTGTATAAGGGTTAATGACCTAAAGATTTCTGAATGTGTGATAGGTAGGAGTGTGCTGGTGTGGGCGAGGATTTTTGAGTGTGAAGGAGAGAATATTGTGGTCAGAGAGAGGAAGGGGTGAGTTATTCAAGAAGGAGGTTGAACAGACCCTGACAAAGACCAGGTCAAGGGTGTTACTGCCTGTGTGTGTGTCTCAGATATTCAGAGCTCTGAGAGATCAAGTGAAGTGGTTAGAGATAGGAGCTAAAATGCAGATGGGGAGGTGGAGCTGTTTATGGGGATGTTAAAGTCTCCCAAAATAAGGGTTGGTAATTCTGAGGACATGAAGTGTGGCGCCCTTGCAGAAAAATGTCCGAGGAACTGGGTCGGTGAACCTGGAGGGCATTATACCATGACTACTCTGAGGGGGCGGGGATGGAAGAGCCTAGCTGTGGACCACAAAGAAGGGAGTGAGAGTAATGAAGCTGGGGGGATGACCTTGAAAGTGCATTGTGGGGACAGGAGTAAGCCGATCCCACCACCATGCCAATTCCCAGGTCTTGGGGATTGGGAGAAATGCAAGCCGCCATGCAAAATAGTTGCAGGGGAAACCGTGTCAGAATCCTGGATTCAGGTTTCAGTGAGGGCCAGCAGATCAATAGAGTTAGTGAGAAAGTAGTTGCAATGTAGAAAAGCTTACTGCATACAGACCATGGATTCCAGAGAGCACAATTAAAAGAGGGAGATGAAGGTGTGCAAGTAATATTAATAAGGTTAGAAGGGTTTCAATGTGAGGTAGGGGAGGGGTTGAAGTTGGCAGAAGGTGGAACAGGATTACGAGAGATATCATCTGACAGGAGCAGCAGTAGAAAGAGAAAGAGCAAATAGTTTTTGGATTTGTGACATGGTTTATGATGCAGTACCCTAACATATGATGGACTGAGAGTGTTCAGTAATGTGAAGAGAGCATGGGAGCTGTACATAGTAGAGGGTAGAAGAGTGGGGCTGATGTGGATGAGGGGTGATGGAGGAAGGATGACGCGGTGAAAGTGGATGACAAAAGCACATAGGAAAACAGACTGAGATAAAGGACATACTTATAAAAGAGAGCGAGTGTGGGTTACCTGACTCCTGCCCTGACTGACACTTAGCATCAATGACACTTCATGTAAGATGACACGGGCTGCACCCCTAATAGCTCTAATTTAATAGGGCTCACTATATCAGGTAAGGAGGGATTTGGGAACTCAGATAATTTAGGTAAGTAACAGCTAGTTCACTCATCAGGGGATAAAGAGCTGATCAAAGCCCACCATCCAAGTCTAACATTATGCCAAGGAGAGCTATACAGAATCACACCTTCCCCATCAGATAAAGTTTACAAATAAGAAAATAGATAAGCTTACTGGTGAGTGTTGAATGTAGTGCAAACAGATGACATATAGCAGAGTTTTTAGCAAATGTAGATATTATACCATGAGAGGGGTTGAAATAAGATGAGATTCAGCAGAAAGATGATTTCACAGCAAGCGGTGTTCTAATATCTTCCAGTCAATTCTGGTCAAATTCTGGTCTAATTCATCTCATGACCCTTGTATGAGGCACTTTGATGAGGTACAGAGAAGACAAGTCTGAACAGACTTGTGGCCTGCAATATATGCTCAAACAATTTACGTCAGCTGGGAACAGGCGGGAGGGGGCTGGACTCTATTAGTCTTCCTATATTCAAGGTTGCACCAAATGGAGTCTCACAGGTAGTTGAAACAAAGGGTCATAAATCGAGGTATGTGAGGACAGATGAAGGAGAAGTTACATGTATAATAGAATGGAATATTGTGTATTCCAAAGATATTTTGCAGCATGAAAAGCAGGAGATTGGTGGAGCAGAAAAGCTGGGCACATGGATACACAGTCACACATGCCAAGATATTTTACAGAATGAAAAGCAGGTCATCTACCTACCCTCACTGTAAGGCCATGTGGCCCATGTCTGTTTATTTGTAACTTCGTACAATAAAGCTCCAGTCACCTGGTCACAGTATTTGGAGTGCTGCTGTGGCTTCATCTATTGCCTTGCTAAAAATGGCAAAAATAGTGAAAATAATTGCATGTTGTCACCCCCTTCCAAATCAAACTCTCGTAGAGATACATTGACCCAAAAATGGGGCATCATAATATACAAGGAGATGAGGCATACAAGGAGATGAGGTATAGAAAAACGTTCATGATCTCGAGGCCAAAGTTATCTTGGTCCTCAAGGGGTTTTTATGAACGTTTTCCAGTGCAGCTGTGATATTAGCAGTCACGATCAGAGCAAATTATAATCCACTTTTATTCTATTATGCTGTTGATGGTGAATGATCGAAATAGAGAATCCCATATAGAGTATAGAGATTGATGATATGTAAGAGAGTACAGAGCACACTGCCAACTTTCCAAAGGAGCTGCCAAAGGAAACAAGAGCGGCTGTACCTTTCCTTATCACTGATCTAACATCTGATTCACCAAAGGAGGTGTGCATTACCTACATCCTGTCCTACATGTGTCAGCAGGATCATTACTGACTATGGAAACATATGAAGCTCTGCACACGATAAGTTTTAGTATATAAAGCCATTCTAGCCAATGACATTTATGATCTGAATTCATTAGTTTAGAAAGTTTGGCCAAATTCTTGAAAACTAATTCAGAGAAACTCCTGTAGTTCGGTAACTGATAATCCACCAAAATAAAAAATTCAGCACTGAAATGCAATGTAAGGGAATTAGGGATGAGCGAGTATACTCGGTACTACTTGGTACTCGCCGAATAGTACGGTACTCGCTCTACTCGTTACTCTGCGAGTTTCCTAGCGATTACTCGCAGAGTAACAAGTCCAATGTAAATCAATGGGAAATGCAATTCCTCTGCTGATGGACCCTATAAAGAGGTCTTGCAGCAGAGGAAAAACCTGCAATTTCCCATTTCATTGTTTAAAAGCCAGCGGTAAAAAGCCGCCAGCTTTTAAACAGTGCTGACAGCCGCTGACAGCTTCCCCGCCGCCTGACAGCGGGATCCTCCGCTCCACCTACCGCCTCCCCACCCTATCCTAACTTAGGATCGGGTGGGGAGGCGATGGGGGGAGCGGAGGATCCTGCTGTTAGGCAGACGGGGAGCGCAGAACTGACCGCGGTCATTTATTAAGTGAAAACTGGGTTCTCCCGGATTGCCCCAGTCCGGTGCAATCCAGCGCCCCATAACATGGTGTTCTATGGTCCCGTATTGCACCAGACCAGAACAATCCGGTTTTCAATCTGGTTTTCAAACCAGTTTTCTATTTTTGACCTTCCCGCCTGGATTTTCAAATGACCAGCTGACTCAGGTCAGCTGTTCATTTGAAGTAGCAGTGCTGGCAGGGTTCATGTAAGTTCATGCTTGCCTGCATGAACTCACATGAACTTTCCCACGGGTGCACATCTCTGCTACATCTCTGGTGGAGGTTCTCTACCAGAGATGTAGCAGAGCAAAAGAAGAACCCTAGATTGGACTACGTCGGACGGAAGAGGATTTTTTTAAAATAAAGATGGAATCCCTAAGTGTGTTTTTGTTTTTTTTCAAATAAAAATATTTTTTCTCTGTGTTGTGTTTTTATTTAAACAATTTAATAGAAATTCATGGCGGTCATGTCTAATATTGGTGTGACCCCATGGATTTCGAGCTTAGGGCCAGCTGATAACAAAAAGCTGGCCCTAACCCCTTTATTACCCAGTGAGCCACTGCACCAGGGCCCTGAAAGAGTTGGGTTCAGCGCCAGAACATGACGCTTCAATGAACGTGCCATTTTCTGGGGTGGCTGCGGGCTGCCATTCACAGCGGGGGGTGCCCAGAAGGCTTGGGCCTCCCTGTGCTGCGGATTCCAGCCCCCAGCTGCCTAGCTGAATCTGGCTGGACATAGAAATCGCGTGGATCCCCACGCATTTTTTTTTTAATTATTTCATGAAATTTATGAAATAATAAAAAATAAGGGCTTCCCGATATTACTATGTCCAGGCAGGTCCAAATAGTCAGCTGGGGGTTGTTGGTAGCCCATTGCCGCCTGTTGTATCTGGCTGGCATACAAAAAGACGGCGAAGCCCATTTTTCTAGACAATCCATTAAACAATCCTATAAAAAGGGACTGCATCTTCATTAACCCATCGACCATGGTCGAGGGGTTAATAACAATGCAGTCCCTTTCATTCATATATTTTTTTTTTTTTTTCAGAAAACAAAAAATTGACGTGAGCTTTGCCGTATTTTTGTATCCAGCCGGATACAGCAGGCAGCGATGCATTGCCAACAACCCCAGGTGCCTATTTGTACCTGGCTGGACACAACAATATAGGGGAGCCCCCTTTTTTTTTATTATTTCATGAATTTCATGAAATAATAAAAAAAAATGTGTGGGGCTCCGCACTATTTCTATGTCCAGCCATGTACAGCTAGGCAGCTGGGGGCTGGAATCCGCAGCGCAGGGAGGCCCAAGCTTTCTGGGCACTCCCCACTGCGAATGGCAGCCCGCAGCCGCCCCAGAAAATGGTGCCATATTCTGGCACAGAACCCAACTCTTCTAGGGCCCTGGTGTGGTGGTTCACTGGGTAATAATGGGGTTAGGGCCAGCTTTGTATTATCACTCTGTCTATTATCACTATGTCTACAGTTAGGGCCAGAAATATTTGGACAGTGACACAATTTTCGCGAGTTGGGCTCTGCATGCCACTACATTGGATTTGAAATGAAACCTCTACAACAGAATTCAAGTGCAGATTGTAACGTTTAATTTGAAGGGTTGAACAAAAATATCTGATAGAAAATGTAGGAATTGTACACATTTCTTTACAAACACTCCACATTTTAGGAGGTCAAAAGTAATTGGACAAATAAACATAACCCAAACAAAATATTTTTATTTTCAATATTTTGTTGAGAATCCTTTGGAGGCAATCATTGCCTTAAGTCTGGAACCCATGTACATCACCAAACGCTGGGTTTCCTCCTTCTTAATGCTTTGCCAGGCCTTTACAGCCACAGCCTTCAGGTCTTACTTGTTTGTGGGTCTTTCCGTCTTAAGTCTGGATTTCAGCAAGTGAAATGCATGCTCAATTGGGTTAAGATCTGGTGATTGACTTGGCCATTGCAGAATGTTCCACTTTTTTGCACTCATGAACTCCTGGGTAGCTTTGGCTGTATGCTTGGGGTCATTGTCCATCTGTGCTATGAAGCGCCGTCCAATCAACTTTGCAGCATTTGGCTGAATCTGGGCTGAAAGTATATCCCGATACACTTCAGAATTCATCCGGCTACTCTTGTCTGCAGTTATGTCATCAATAAACACAAGTGACCCAGTGCCATTGAAAGCCATGCATGCCCATGCCATCACGTTGCCTCCACCATGTTTTACAGAGGATGTGGTGTGCCTTGGATCATGTGCCGTTCCCTTTCTTCTCCAAACCTTTTTCTTCCCATCATTCTGGTACAGGTTGATCTTTGTCTCATCTGTCCATAGAATACTTTTCCAGAACTGAGCTGGCTTCTTGAGGTGTTTTTCAGCAAATTTAACTCTGGCCTGTCTATTTTTGGAATTGATGAATTGTTTGCATCTAGATGTGAACCCTTTGTATTTACTGTCATGGAGTCTTCTCTTTACTGTTGACTTAGAGACAGATACACCTACTTCACTGAGAGTGTTCTGGACTTCAGTTGATGTTGTGAACGGGTTCTTCTTCACCAAATAAAGTATGCGGAGATCATCCACCACTGTTGTCATCCGTGGACGCCCAGGCCTTTTAGAGTTCCCAAGCTCACCAGTCAATTCCTTTTTTCTCAGAATGTACCCAACTGTTGATTTTGCTACTCCAAGCATGTCTGCTATCTCTCTGATGGATTTTTTCTTTTTTTTCAGCCTCAGGATGTTCTGTTTCACCTCAATTGAGAGTTCCTTTGACCGCATGTTGTCTGGTCACAGCAACAGCTTCCAAATGCAAAACCACACACCTGGAATCCACCCCTGACCTTTTAACTACTTCATTGATTACAGGTTAACGAGGGAGACGCCTTCAGAGCTAATTGCAGCCCTTAGAGTCCATTGTCCAATTACTTTTGGTCCCTTGAAAAAGAGGAGGCTATGCATTACAGAGCTATGATTCCTAAACCCTTCCTCCGATTTGGATGTGGAAACGCTCATATTGCAGCTGGGAGTGTGCACTTTCAGCCCATATTATATATATATAATTGTATTTCTGAACATGTTTTTGTAAACAGCTAAAATAACAAAACTTGTGTCACTGTCCAAATATTTCTGGCCCTAACTGTATGCATGGTGATTGCAGGCAGAGAAATGACAACAGTCAGGATTCACCTCAGGTCATAGCTCAGGCTATGACCAGAGGTGAACCCTGCTGTCAAAACCGAACTCTGCCGCCGGCCACCGAAGATTGCCGACCGCCGACAGAGCAGTGAATAAACCGGAAGTTAATGACTTCCGGTTTATTCACTGCTCTGCCAGCGGTCGGTGATCTCCAGTGGCCGACAGCAGCAGTATGGCTCTGACAGCAGGGTTCACCTCAGGTCATAGCCTGAGCTATGACCTGAGGTGAACCCTGACTGTTGTCATTTCTGAGCCTGCAATCACTCTGCATAGACATGTGTGTCTATGCAGAGTGATGTAGCAGTGCTGAAATTGTCATTTCTCAGCCTGCAATAACTCTGCAATTGTTTAAATAAAAACACAACACAGAGAAAAAATATTTTTATTTGAAAAAAAAAAAACAAAAACACACGTAGGGACTCCATCTTTATTTAAACAAAAATCCTCTTCCGTCCGACGTAGTCCAATCCAGGGTTTCTTCTTTAGCTCTGCTACATCTCTGGTAGAGAGAACCTCCACCAGAGATGTAGCAGAGCTGTGCACCCGTGGGAAAGTTCATGTGAGTTCATGCATGCAAGCATGAACTCACATGAACCCTGCCAGCACTGCGCTACTTCAAATTAACAGCTGACCTAAATCAGCTGTTCATTTGAAAATCCAGGCGGGAAGGTCAAAAATAGAAAACTGGTTTGAAAACCGGATTGCCCTGGATTGTACCCGTCACATGCAATCCGGCACCCTATAACATGGGGGTCTATGGTCCCGGATTGCCCCGGACCGGGGCAATCCGGGAGAATCCGGTTTTCACTTAATGCATAACCGCGGCCAGCTCCCAACCCGATCATAAGCTAGGATAGGGTGGGGAGGCGGTGGGGGGAGCGGAGGATCCTGCTATCAGGCGGCGGGGAAGCTGTCAGCGGCTGTCAGCATTGTTTAAAAGCCAGCGGCTTTTTACCACTGGCTTTTAAACAATGAAATGGGGAATTGCAGGTTTTTCCTCTGCTGCGAGACCTCTTTATAGGGTCCAGCAGCAGAGGAATTACTTGCAATACTCGCTTCCCCATTGACTTACATTGGACTCGCTAGACTCGCAACGAGTACCCGAGTATCGGGACCTACTCATTACGAGTATAGAGAGTCCGAGTATTTTAGTACTCGCTCATCCCTAAAGGGAATCTGTCAGCAGGTTTTTGCTACCTCATTTGACAGCAATATAATGTAAATAAAGAAACCCTAGAACCAATGATATCTATCACATAGATTACTGGCTGAAGCTGTCATGACATAATCAAAGCAGTTAGTTTCAGGAACACGGCAAAACTGGGTGAGCTGCCCCCGCCCACACCAGGCTCTATAGAGATTGTTTCTTGACATTAAGGTGTCAATCACACCAGTGCTTGACTTTATATAGCGCTATTAATTCCATAGCACTTTACATTCATCAGTAATGCTGTCCCTATTGAGGCTCACAATCTAAGCATCCTCTCAGTATGTCTATATTATTTTGCAATTGTCTGCCATATGCTCTTTCTATAGTCTCATGAGGTTTCTCTATGGCTGTCTATTGACATTGCTTTTGGGGAGTCTATTGCCTCTTATTTGAGCCTAGTCACTCAGCAAGGGTCACACAGAGGACTGTGCGTCTGAAAAACAGATCCATTTTTCTTAGGTGGCAATAGTGTCTCCTGAGCTCCTGGCCGTTTTTTGGACTTAATTCCCAAAAACGCATATGCGTTAACGCATGGTACCTATATGTACCATGCGTTAACGCATGCGTTTCCCATAGGGTCCCATGTTAAAAAAAGCATGCATTTTTTATTGCACCCAAAAAACGTTGCTAGCAGTGGTTTTTGGAGCCGTTTTTGAATAACGCATCGGCACCTAAGTGCACCATCCGTTAACGGATCCGTTTTTGTGATTATTGGAAAAAAAGAGATTTTGTTGTGTACAACGGCTGGGTTGTGTGACCCTGGCCTTATTTTCATTGTGGCACATTGCTTTTGAGCAGGTTTTTATTTGATTTCATCTTGTATGGATTTAGTGTTTTATATAATTTAATAAAATGCTACATATAATTTTTAGGATGTACCTGTTGAAGCATAGTCTCTTTCCTTTTTCCTTATTGTCTTGATCTTTTACTCGCTATCATTTTAGTGGTGCTCCCTCCTCTCAAATTATGTGTTCTTCAATTTATTCTGAAAAGTCACCTGAAAAAGCAGCTATGCTTTAACCCCTTCATGACCCAGCCTATTTTGACCCTAAAGACCTTGGCATTTTTGTCAATTCTGACCAGTGTCCCTTTATGAGGTAATATCTCTGGAAC
Source organism: Allobates femoralis (assembly GCA_033576535.1). Classification (NCBI taxonomy): domain Eukaryota; kingdom Metazoa; phylum Chordata; class Amphibia; order Anura; family Aromobatidae; genus Allobates; species Allobates femoralis. Next base: position 802,398,426 of record JARQOC010000003.1, on the reverse strand, counting down.
GCTTCAACGGAACCTAGCAATTTAGAGATTGTTTTTTGTGACATATTGGGCTTCATGTTAGTGGTAAATTTAGGTCGATCATTTTTGCGTTTATTTGTGAAAAAATCAAAAATTTGGTAAATTTTAAAATCTTCACAATTTTGAAATTTTTTATTTTTATTCTCAGAGAGTTATGTGGCACCAAAGAGTTAATAAATAACATTTCCCACATGTCTACTTAACATCAGTACAATTTTGGAAAAATAAATTTTGGGGGGTAGGAAGTTATAAGGGTTCAAAGTTCATCAGCAATTTCTCATTTTTCCAGCAAAATTTACAAAACCATTTTTTTGTGACCACATCACATTTCAAGTCCCTTTGAGGGGCGTACATGACAGAAAACACCCAAAGTGACATCATTCCAAAATCTGCCCCCCTCAAGCTACTCAAAACTACATTCAAGAAGATTATTAACCCTTCAGGTGCTTCACAGGAACTACAGTAAAGTGGAAGGAAAACATGGACATTTTCCCAACAAATATGTTCTTTTAGCCTCAATTCTTTTATTTTCACATGGGCAACAGGATAAAATAAATCCTAAAATTTGTTGGGCAATTTCTCCTGAGTACACCGATACCTCATATGTGGTCATAAACCACTGTTTGGGCGCACGGCAATGCTTAGAAAAAAAAAAGTCAAATGGCGCACCTTCACTTCTGAACCCTGCTGTGCGCCCAAACAGTGGTTTATGACCACATATGAGGTATCAGTGTACTCAGGAGAAATTGCCTGACAAATTTTAGGATGCATTTTATCCTGTTGCCTATGTGAAAATTAAAAAATTGAGGTTAAAATAACTTTTTTGTGAAAAAAAAACTACTTTTTCAATTTTACGGATTAATTTGTGAAGCACCTGGAGGTTCAAATTGCTCACCACCCATCTAGATAAGTTCCTTGGGGGGGTCTATTTTCCAAAAAGGGGTCACTTGTTGGGGAGCTCCAATGTTTAGGAACACAGGGGCTCATAAACGCGACATGGTGTTCGTTAACAATTTGAGCTGATTTTCCATTCAAATTGTTAGCGGACACCATGTCACATTTGGAGAACCCCTGTGTACCTAAACATTGGAGCTCCCCCACAAGTGACCCCATTTTGGAAACTAGACCCCCCAAGGAACATATCTAGATGCATATTGAGCACTTTGAACTCCCAGGTGCTTCACAAATTGATCCGTAAAAATGAAAAAGAAAATTTGTGTGAAAAAAAAACATACTTTTTCCTTATTACGGATCAATTTGTGAAGCGCCTGGCGGTTCAAAGGGCTCATTATGCATCTAGATACATTCCTTGGGGGTCTAGTTTCCAAAATGGGGTCACTTATGGTGGAGCTCCAATGTTTAGGCACACAGGGACTCTCCATACGCGACATGATGTCCGCTAACAATGGGAGCTAATTTTCCATTCAACTTGTCAGCGGACCCCATGTTGCATATGGAGAGCCCCTGTGTGCCACCAGCACAAGGGCAACTGGAAAAGTTGGGGTAAAGCACCAGAAAATGCGTCTCTAATGAATGCACTATTTTCTGGGGTGGTTGTGGTTTGCAATTTGCAACATCGGGGGTCCACAACATTTGGGTCTCTCCATGCTGAGGATTCCAGTCCCCAAGCTACCAAGTTGTACCTGACTGGCAACCAAAAATATGGCAAAGCTCCATGTAATTTTATTTGTAAAATTGAAAAAAAAAAATGATGTGAGGCTTCTCCATATTTTTGGTCCAGCCAGGTACAACTTGGCAGCTACGGACTGCCACCAACTCCCAGCTGCCTCATTGTACCTGACTGGCAACCAAAAATATGGCAAAGCTCCATGTAATTTTATTTGTAAAATTGAAAAAAAAAATGATGTGAGGCTTCTCCATATTTTTGGTCCAGCCAGGTACAACTTGGCAGCTACGGACTGCCACCAACCCCCAGCTGCCTCATTGTACCTGGCTGGCAACCAAAAATACACTGAAGCCCATTTTTTTCATTTATATAACATATTTTAGGAAAAAAAATAACATGGGGCTCCGCCGTAAGTGGATCACAGTGCCCAAGCTGCCAGATTGCTATTCTGCTTCCTGATCCCCCTGCATGGGTGATCGAGCTGCAGATAGCGATCTGACAACAGAGGCGCAGTGATCCACTAAGTGGATCACAGTGCCTGGGCTGCCAGATTGCTATTCTGCAGCTCGATCTGCGGCTCACCTGGACCATCCAGGCTGCGGGCGGCGGCGGAAAGACGCAGAAGCGGCGGTGGCAGCGTAAAGAAGGCGACGGCGGTGGCGGTGGCGGTAAGAACACCATGTTTGTGATGCTGATGGGGAGCAGTGCCCCTTCTATAGGTGGAGACAGAATCACTGTGATTGACTGTTTCAACAGCCAATCACAGTGTATCTGGGGGCGGGGTGGGGAATCCACCCCCTCTGACCTCAAGCCTCAGCACCGGGGCCCGATGGCGGTTACCATGGCAACGGTACCGCGGTAACTGCCATGACGTTGTGCAACATCATGGGTCGTTAAGGCACCGACTTTCATGACGTTGCGCAACGTCAAAGGTTGGGAAGGAGTTAAAGAGGACCTGTCACCCACTGGTGTATGGCAAACTAAATGCAGCACTGAATGCAGCATGTCTAAAGCATTCAGGGAAGAGGTCCCCTATGCCTCTAGCCACCCTGTGAGCTTTAAAAAAGACTTTAGAAACCTTACAGTTAGAGAGGTCGCCTAGGTGGGATCTTATTAAGAGGTCCTGTTTGCTGGCACAAATCAACAATGAAGGTACTGGACAAGGTTCTCGAATCGAAGAATATTTCACTGGAACAAAGACACGGCTCGTACACACCTTGTTCTTTTTTGTGATAAAAATCCTTTTGCAGCATATCCATTGAATTAAAGTAAACTCAGGACTACAAACAGGAGAAGAACTTGGGTATTCTGGTTACAAGTAAGCTGAGCAGCAGTACTCAATGTCAAGCAGCAGCTGCAAAAGCAAACAAGATTTTAGGGTATATAAAAAAGAGTGATTAAAACCTGTAAACCCAGTGTATTGATACCCCTCTATAAAGCACTTGTAAGGCCATATCTAGAATATGGGATTTAGTTTTGGGCTCCACATTTTAAAAAGGATATTCAGACATGAGAGTCAGTTCAAAGGCCAGCAACTAGATTATTACAAGGGATAGAAGGCCTTCCATATTTGGAGAGGTTAGAAAAGTAGGGCTTGTTTAGCTTAAACAAAACCATCTCAGAAGAGATCTCATTTAGGCGGCCGTCACACGCTGAGATATCTATAGCGATATTGTAAGCGATCACGTGCACGCGCAATCGCTTACAATATCGCTCACATCGCTGGTGAGATGTCACACAGACAGACTCACCAGCGATGTGGAGCCGCGATCTCGCTGGTAACTATGGTACACATCGGGTTACTAGGCGCCGCGCGTCGCTTAGTTACCCGACGTTTACCATAGTTACCATCTCCCAGCATAGACTCTGCGCTGGGAAATCGCTCATCATGGTGTTATACACCACGATGAGACAGATCGTCAAATCGCTCATCGCTAGATCTGAGAACCGGACCTCAGATCAGCGATGTCACGATCAAGCGATTTAACATCGTAAATCGCTTGATTACATGCATCGATTTTAAGCCCGATATCGCTTAAGCGATAAAAAAGGAGATCGCTTAAACGATATTGGGCAAGATATCTGTGCGTGTGACGGCCGCCTTACATGTACTGTGGGATGCCGACCACAAGAGGTAGTAATGGCAGACACTATAACAGCTTTTCCAAAAGGGCTGGTTGATTTCCGAAGTGCACATAACATTGTCGGGTATAAATGACAAAGTGACAAAAATTTATAATTGATGGAGGAAGTTTGAACTCGAAGGACCTAGGTCTTTTTTCAACCTATTTAACTATGTACTAACATATGAATGTGAAACGTGAACGATAAAAAACAACACAGAAGAAGAATAGACACTGTCATGGCAAAATGCCAGATTCTTATCAATGGTTAGTGGACGGAGGAATATGACAGACAGCAGGTTAGGATAAAAGTCAAGAATTCCTGACTTTAACATGCGTTAATACAACTTCAAAATCATTGGTTACACTAGTTGTTTACTACACATTGATTGCCTCTTCATGATGTCTCCAATACTTTCAAGAACTGGCAGGGTGGATGAGGTTATGAAGGGACTCTGATAAGGAGGTAGCTCTACACCCTTATCTTCAAAATGTGGTGCTGGAGAAGGATGTTATCAATACTATGGCTGGCAAGAAGAACAAACAAATCCATTTTGGAACAAATCAAGCCAGACATGTCACTCAAAGCAAGGATCACCAAGCTATGACTCTCCTACTTTTGACACATCATATGAAGAGATAAAACACAGAAGAAGGATATCATGGTGAGAAGAACAGAAGGAGCAAGGGGAAGAGGAAGACTAGCAACCATATGGCCTAAGACTAGAAAATGTGATGCCATACATAGTAAATCCCACCTTCTCCTCCTCTGAGTCCATTTAGATGGCGCAGTTGACATACGATTGTTTCACCTATGCTATCTGTTCAATTTTACCTACTACACCATGATTGCTGAATTACATCATCATGTTATACATAGGCAGCAACAGGTACTCTTTGATGAACTCCCTAATAATAATGTTTGCTCATGTAGCATCTGAATGTGTTACAGACTTTGATCCTTAGTCTCTAAATTTTATACTCACAATACTTACTTTACACAGTGGTGTAAAAAATGTTTGACCCCTTACTGATTTCTTATTCTTTTGCATGCTGTCACCCCCTCACCCCTCCTTAAAACGTAAATTAATTGTAGTTTGGCACATCTTTGGCAAGCTGTGTTCAATTTCCTTACCATACAGAGGCCTGATTACTGCTACACCCATTCTCAATCAAGAAATCACTTAAAGAGGACCTGTCATCCCATTTGTCCGTGGCAAACTAAATGCAGCACTGAATGCAGCATGTCTCCAGCATTCAGGGAATGGGTCCCCAATGGCTCTAGTTATCCTGTAAGCTTTAGAAAAGACTTTAGAAACCTTACAGTTAAGAGGTCATCTGGGTGGGATCTTATTAAGAGGTCCTGGCTGCTGGCATAGTCTTCCCTGCCTTCTCCTTGTGTGTTCCGCCCCCTCTATGTGTCTGCCGCCACCTCCTCCTCTTCTGGGTCTGCACTCCTCTTCTGCTCCTGATCTCACACAGAGCAGGAGCAGAACACACAAGGAGGAGGCAGGGAGGACTATGCCAGGAGCCAGGACCTCTTAATAAGATCCCACCCAGACGACCTCTTAACTGTAAGGTTTCTAAAGTCTTTTTTAAAGCTTACAGGGGGCTAGAGACATGTGGGACCCCTTCCCTGAATGCAGCAGGCATACTGCATTCAGTGCTGCACTTAGTTTGCCATACATCAGGGGGGGTGACAGGTCCTCTTTAAATACATCATGCCTAGTAAAGTAGACCAAAAGATTCTCAAAAGCTAGGCATCATGCAGCGATCCAAAAAAGTCAAGAACAAAAGGGAAATTATGTAATTGAGATCAGTCTGGAAAAGGTTATAAAACTATTTCTAAAGCTTTAGGACTCCAGTGAATCACATTAAGAGCCATTATACACAAATGGTGAAAACATAGAACAGTTGTGAACTTTCCCAGGAGTGGCAGGCTGACCAAAATTACCCCAAGAATGCAGTGATGACTCATCTAAGAGGTTACAAAACACCCCACAACAACATCCAAAACTCTGCAGGCCTCACTTGCCCTAGTTATGGTCAGTGTTCGTGACTGCACCATAAGAAAGAGATTGGGCAAAAATGGCCTGCCTGGCTGAGTTCCAATTAGGCCATGTGCACACGCTGAGTATTTGATGAGTTTTTAACCTCAGTATTTGTAGCCAAAACCAGGAGTGGATAATTAAATACAGAAGTGGTGCAGGTGTTTCTATTAGACTTTTCCTCTGATTGCTCCACTTCTGGTTTTGTCTACAAATCCTGAGGTAAAAAACTCATCAAGTACTCAGTGTGTGCACGTAGCCTAAGAAAGCTACTGCTTAGCAAAAAGAACATAAAGGCTCATTTCATTTTATCCACGAAAGCATGTTGATGATCCCCAAGACTTTTTGGAGAAAACGCTGTGGACTAACGAGACAAAAGTTGAACTCTTTGGAAGGTGTATACCCCATTACATCTGCCATAGAAGTAAAACAGCATTTCAAAAAAGGAACATCATACCAACAGTAAAATATGGTGGTGGTAGTGTGATGGTCTAGGGCTCTTTTGATGCTTCAGGACCTGGAAGACTTTCTGTGGTAAATGGAACCATGAATTCTGCAGCCTTCCAAAAAATCTTGAAGGAGAATGTCCAGCCATCTGTTCGTCACTTCAGGATGAAGTGCACTTGCATTATATAGGAACTCAATGATCCAAAACACATTAGCAAGGCCACCTCTGAATGATTAAAGAATAACTAAATTAAGACTTTGGAGTGGTCTAGTCAAAGTCCTGACCTTCATCCAATTGAAGTGCTGTGGCATGATCTTATAAAGACAGTTCATGCTTGGAAACCTCCAATGTGGCTAAATTACAACAATTCTGCAAAGATGAGTGGGCCAAAATTCCTCCAGAGCATTGTAAGAGACTCATTGCCAGTTATCACAAACGCTTA
>JARQOC010000003.1:802353421-802384461 GCA_033576535.1 Allobates femoralis | reverse complement strand
CAGTACTGACTTCGTTTATTCTGTACTTCTGTTATAGTTTTTACCAATCAAGTTCACTTCATCACAATAAATTCAGACTACAGAACCTCTCCAGTCTTATTTACTGCGAAGTGGACGAGGGTTAGCTGTAAGCGGAAATCCGCAGCCTCATACATGGACGGAAGCGGAACACTACCCAATCTAACTATTATGGTAAATGGCATAACGCTCTCTCCCGCACCTGAAATCTACTGCCTAGGAGTAATTAAAACTCTTGTACACGTCCTCATCATCTCCCGCCTTGACTACTGCAACATCCTCCTCTGTGGCCTCCCTGCTAACACTCTTGCACCTCTCCAGTCTGTCCTCAACTCTGCTGCCCGATCTAATCCACCTCTCTCCTTGCTACTCCCGCTTCTCCCCTCTGCAAATCTCTCCACTGGCTCCCAATTCCACAACGAATCCAGTTCAAGCTTCTAAAACTGACCTACAAAGCCATCCATAATCTGTCCCCTCCATATATCTCTGAAATAATCTCCCACTATCTTCCTTGACATAATCTTCGATCTTCCTAAGACCTCCTCCACACTTATTCTTTCCTCACACAACCGCCTGCAAGATTTCTCCAATATATACCCAATCCTCTGAAATTCCACGCCTCAACACGTCCAATTATCCACCACTATCGGATCCTTCAGACGGAACCTGAAAACCCATCTGTTCAAGAAAGCGTACAGCCTGCAATGACCATTCTTCTGCCTCACCACCACCAGAGCTGCCGCACCCTGACCTTCTGCCTCCTTCCCATAATCCTGTAGAATGTAAATCCACAAGGACAGGGTCCTCTCTCCCCTCTGTACCAGTCTGTCGTTGTTAATTTGTTTACAGTAAATTATATCTATAATTTTGTATGTAACCCCTTTTCATGTACAGAAACAAGGAATTAATGGTGCTATATAAATAAATAATAATAATCACTGTCATTGTGCGATGCATCCGTAGTTCTCATGCAAGGTTGACATTTCTTAAAGGGGTATCAAGTTTCATAGTTTTCCCCTATCACTGGCACTTTCACCAATCCACCAGAATCCAACTAGATAATCGTAGCTTTGCTCAATGCAATTGTGTTTATCGAGGATGAGCCTCTATAGTTAGATTCTGGTGGGGAGTATGCATATTGCATATGACATGCCCCCCTTTCAGGGCCGTGGGGTACTCGGAACTGGGCAACAGTTCTGCTGGGGAGTCAAGGGGGTCGAGACCTGGCTCCCTGATCCTGCCAGTGTCAATAAAAGTTTAGGGAATAGGGTTTTGGGGATGATTGTCATGACGCCACCTACGATGCTCGGCCAGGGATAGCCAATGCTGCAGTTCAGACCTTCGGGGCAGATGACGGTGCAGCCAGATGTTGTCGCTCCCCGTAGGTGGAGCGGGACCCCGGGGCAGTAATTAAAGTCAATGTGCAGATGATGGTGGTGTTATATGGCAGAACTGGGGACGCCGGAATGATTTGAGGGCACAGCTGGTGCAGTTTCACTCGTTTACTGACAGTTCTTTAGCAGCAACATCCAGCCGCATGTTGTGTTCTAGGAACAAGGGGTTCAGCCACTCTCAGGTAGATTGGTAAACTCTTAACCGACACCCCGCTCTGTATACCTTTTCTTGGTTGTCTCACTTGTGCTGGCTCTCTCCCTCCAGCCGCGCACCTCACTCTCAGTGTCTTGCGCCAGCAGCCACGGACCCTCCCAGGCGATGTTCTCTCTGTCCCCTTTGGCCCTCTACAGCCCCCTTTGCAGTGACGTGGCTTTGGCTGCTGCTCCTGAAGATACAGCAGCCTCTGGTTCGCTAGCTGAGTCCTTAGTCCACTCCACTAGTCTGGGCCCGGTGACCCTCTGCAGCATGGTCCCTCCACTGCCTACGACTGGCAAAGGATGCAAGCCCCATGGGTGGATTGCTCTTTTCTCGTGCCTCTGGGACCCCTTCCTTCGCTGGAGCTCCTGACTGGCTCCCTCTGTCTTCCTTGTCCAAGGATGAGCCTCTCTGCTCCAATTCCCAGGATGCTTTTACTCACATCTCTCCTGCAACTCCTCTACCCCTCACTCTGCTTGTGGTTACTACTCCTCCCACTACTTCTTGGTGTGCTTCTCTTACTCTTCCTACTGTCACTCCCTCTCAGTGGCACCCCTTTCTACAGTTCGACCCACCACCCACTCTTAGCCCCATCTCCAGCCAGGGATGGAGGTTTGATCAATCCCCCTACCTTTCTGGCCTGAAGTAACTAGTGGTGCATGCAGTGTGTGGGTACCGGGTAGTGTCCCCTCTTACCTGGGGATAGGGGTACCACACCTCTGGTGGAGGTGCAGTACCTCTGTGGCTACTGGACCCTCAGGGGCGCCTCATATATTCGCTGCCACATAACAGCCTTTCCCATCTCTGACATTGGCGAATGTGCATAGTGCATGTGATGTTAGGACTCACAAGTCTGCAGTCACATAGTGACATATAGAGTGACTGCAGACTTATGGATTTAAACTGGACAACCCCCCTAAACACTGAAAGACCCTCTCCAGATAAGAAGTGTTTATCCTAAGGATACATACAGCAGTGATATTGGGAAGTGGACAGACAGTGGGCGAGGGCATCGTGCAGCCATGGTCCACAATTTGCCCAGCTCTGCATTAGACTAATGTCGGCCAAACCAGCTGATATTGAAGAGTTCGGGCCAACAGTCTAATGTATATGTGAACCTCTAACAGATGATTGTTGGGGGAGATAAGGATCTAGTATGTCCAATTTCAGAATGCAGATCCTTGTATTCTTTCGGAGATAAGCCGCAGCCAAAGGAGTTTGCCAGAAACTCTCTTGTGTCTGTGAGAGATGACCAAGATGGCTGCCAGTGCATGAGGAGCTTAAAGTGTAAATGTCATTTCATTGAAAAAAAAAAACAATACTGCTTGTTAATAATGGGGCACATAGCAGCTAAGATATTGCTTTTTTTGTGCATTGTGACTTATTTTCTCACTTTTTTCTGTGCTCTTTTAAAAACTGTATTTTATGGCTGTGTGGGTGGGGCCAGCAGCTGATAGGGAGTGATACAATGTGACAGCAGAGAATGGGTTAACAGAGATCATGACTCAGCTGTGTGGAGCCAGATGAAAAATCAGAAGCTTGTGCCAAGGAAAAAGGAGTTTGCATTGATCCCTACATTCTGACATTGCTTATCAGCTGTGCTGTAATCTGAGCTAATCTGATACATTATGTAATCAACCACTGTAGTCAGCAGGGTAGGCCATGCCCCCTCCCTTATATAGTTACATGCCCATATTCAGCGTGAAGATGAATCTGACTGTTAATAAACATATGTCTGCTTCACACACAGTGCAGTGGGGACACCTTGTGGAAGGTTTAGAAATGATTTTCAACCAGAATTCTCTGATAAAGTATATTTGAAAGTTTATTATAATCACTTGCTCTACATTATTATTAAATACAAAAATAAACGGTGGTTACGCTTTAACTGTGTCAAACTTATTTTTTTGTAGCCTATTTTTGACTCTAATTAGCCCCCACTAACTAGAAATTTCTGTGGTGTGTGCAGTTTTTTTCTTTTTTGAAGAAAACTCAAAACCATTCAACAATAATGAGGTAAAAAGGCCCCATTTGGAGTCAAGAGAACATACCACAATGTTGTTCAAGCTACAGTCATGGCCAAAAGTATTGACACCCCTGCAATTCTGTCAGATAATACTCAGTTTCTTCCTGGAAATGATTGCAATCACAAATTCTTTGGTATTATTATCTTCATTTAATTTGGCACTGTGGCTAACTTCCCTAGATGTGGACGGAAAAGAAAAATTGACGAGAGATTTCAACGCAAGATTGTGCGGATGGTGGATAAAGAACCTCGACTAACATCTAAACAAGTTCAAGCTGCCCTGCAGTCCAAGGGTGCAACAGTGTCTACCCGTACTATCCGTTGGCGTCTAATGAAAAGCGACTGTATAGTAGGAGACCCAGGAAGACCCCACTTCTTACCCCGAGACATAAAAAAGCCAGGCTGGAGTTTGCCAAAACTTACCTGAGAAAGCCTCAAACGTTTTGGAAGAATGTTCTCTCTTTTTGGGCAAAGGCATCAATATAGAGTTTACAGGAGAAAAAAAGAGGCATTCAAAGAAAAGAACACGGTCCCTACAGTCAAACATGGCGGAGGTTCCCTGATGTTTTGGGGTTGCTTTGCTGCCTCTGGCACTGGACTGCTTGACCGTGTGCATGGCATTATGAAGTCTGAAGACTACCAACAAATTTTGCAGCATAATGTAGGGCCCAGTGGGAGAAAGCTGGGTCTCCCTCAGAGGTCATGGGTCTTCCAGCAGGACAATGACCCAAAACACACTTCAAAAAGCACTAGAAAATGGTATGAGAGAAAGCACTGGAGACTTCTAAGGTGGCCAGCAATGAGTCCAGACCTGAATCCCATAGAACACCTGTGGAGAGATCTAAAAATGGCAGTTTGGAGAAGGCACCCTTCAAATATCAGGGACCTGGAGCAGTTTGCCAAAGAAGAATGGTCTAAAATTCCAGCAGAGCATTGTAAGAAACTCATTGATGGTTACCGGAAGCGGTTGATCGCAGTTATTTTTGCTAAAGGTTGTGCAACCAAGTATTAGGCTGAGGGTGCCAATACTTTTGTCTGGCCCATTTTTGGAGTTTTGTGTGAAATGATCAATGTTTTGCTTTTTGCTTCAGTCTCTTTTGTGTTTTTTCATTGAAGACGAATTAAATGAAGATAATAATACCCAAGAATTTGTGATTGCAATCATTTTCAGGAAGAAACTGAGTATTATCTGACAGAATTGCAGGGGTGCCAATACTTTTGGCCAACACTGTATGTACAGTACCATAAACAATGTGTGATGGAGCAGCCACCCTGAGGCAGTTTATCAACAGCGTGTGCCTAGCACTTGGCAAAATATGGGTCAACATTTTGTGCATAACGTTGCATTAAGCTATAGACCTACTGAATATATGATTTAGACACTTTTTTTGTGTTTCATTTAGCAAGAAGCGTGAGTGAGAAACAGCATAGTATAGCTTTAAATGCAACATGTGCTAAACTGCCCCGAAATATAGGTGCAAAAGGTGTGATAAATTTGGTGCATTTTCAAGCTGTTTGGTTTAAGGTTACACTGTCTAAGTCATAATTAGTAAATCTTCTTCTGTATGTTCCATTACATGGTATTATAGTTTCTCTGTACCACAGAGCTACTCCTACTGGTGCTCATGAAATTTACCTAATATAACTCTACCGTATACAGCTCCTCGGGGATACATTTATGGTCGGGCTTTAATAGCCGTCTGCTTAAAAAAACATTTATAGTGTTAAAATCACATCAATCAACCTAATTAGGCATCAAAATACTTTTCTCATGGGTCTCACCATCTGTTCGGACAAAGTGATTTAGAAGAGAACATTTCTCAGGTGAGGTCCCGAAGGCTTTACCCTCTGGTAGACTCAGCAGTTCAGGTTTTCCCAACATGGAGGATTATCCTTGTTTAATTTAGGATGAATGTTAAAACATGTCCAATTGAGTGGTCCTAGGAATGCAGCATGAAAAAATATACAGTATATAAAATTCAATATATTGTATTAATCGAAATCATTGGAGATTTAGAAGGATCTCCTAAGGATAAACTCAACTCAACAAGTCTATCTGTGGAGAAGCCAGTGATCAGCCGTGGTGGGATTCGTAAACAAGGGTTTTATTTCCCTGCAGCCCCACCGTAGGGGAAATTAGGAAATCAACTATCTGTAATGCTTTGTAAGGCAAAATGGTACCTGTGTCATCAGTATTTTCAATCAGAATATAATCCGTCTGCCTGTTTTTACCATGTGTTATCAGTATTCTTCACAACTAGATAAATAAAAAAATTTACATAAAATAAAAATAATAATGTCCATGTTTTTCAAGGACACATAGACTTATATCGGCCCTACTGCCCGAAAAAAATGGACATGTGAATAGCACCATAGATTATAATGGTATGTGCTGTAACCATGAAAAAAAGTGTAACTTAGATGTGTGAATGAGGCCTAATACGAACATGTATTCAGTCCTCCCAAGCAGGAGTCGTTCTTCTTTGCCACTATTATGGGCAGTAAAAGCAGATTTTTTTTAGTCACAGTTCATAACAGCGTGGATGAGTCCACAGAAATCAATCAGAGCTTTTATTTTATCTCAGAAGTTGCACTGTGATTGTTTGTTTTTTATGGGGAGCAAAGATTTTGTTTTAGGGCTCGCACACACTCATCTGAGTTTGACAGAGGAGTTTCAGAAAGGGCTGGATCAGTGACCCTGAACGGCCTCTCTCTGTCAGGACGGGGAGTGTGGAGCTGCACAAAAACACAAGCAGCCGACAGTCCCGTCCAGAGAGGGAGAGGCTGTTTAGGGTCACTGATCCAGCCCTTTCCGAGACTCCTCCGTCAAACTCGGATGCCTGTCGGACAGTGTGTCCCTGCCCTTAGGCTTGCAACACACTGGCGTGAGACTTGCGCGAGTGCAATACGAGAAAAACTCACATTGCACTCGGACCAGTGTTGCACTATCAGGCAGGGCACACTGGTGCGAGTCCCCCTGCACTGGAGTCACATGAGTGAGTTGAAAGCGAATACAGTCAAAGCATGCTGCAACTGCACGCGACTTCCACATGCGATAGGGCAATAGAAGTCTATGGGTGTGAGAAAATCTCGCACCCGTACAGCACACGGTGCGATATTTGCACGCTTGTGCTGCCATAATCGCTTCACACTCCGCAGCTGTCAAAGTCGCGGGTTTGAATTTGCCGGGTTGCCGGTACAGTTAACCCCTTCATGACCTTGCCATTTTTTGCAATTCTGACCAGTGTCCCTTTATGAGGTTATAACTCGGGAACGCTTCAACGGATCCTAGCGATTCTGAGATTGTTTTTTCGTGACATATTGGGCTTCATGTTAGTATTAAATTTAGGTCGATAATTTTTGCGTTTATTTGTGAAAAAATAAAAAAATATGGCAAAAATTTTGAAAATGTTGCAATTTTCAAATTTTGAATTTTTCTTCTGGTAAACCAGAGAGTTATGTGACACAAAATAGTTATGAAATAATATTTCCCACATGTCTACTTTACATCAGCACAATTTTGGAAAAAAAAAAAAATTTTGTTAGGAAGTTATAAGGGTTCAAAGTTCATGAGCAATTTTTCATTTTTCCACCAAAATTTACAAAACCATTTTTTTTAGTGACCACATCCCATTTGAAGTCCCTTTGAGGGGTTTTACATGACAGAAAACACCCAAAAGTGACACCATTCCAAAAACTGCACCCCTCAAGCTACTCAAAACTACATTCAAGAAGATTATTAACCCTTCAGGTGCTTCACAGGAACTAAGCAAATTGGAAACAAAAAAATGGATATTTTAATTTTTCTAACAAAAATGTTCTTGTATCCTCAATTTTTTCATTTTCACATGGGCAACAAGATAAAATGGATCCTAAAATTTGTTGGGCAATTTCTCCTGAGTATATCGATACCACATATGTGATCATAAACCACCGTTTGGGCGCACGGCAGGGCTCTGAAGGGAAAGAGAGCAATTTGACTTTTGGAGCTAATTTTCCATTCAAAAAGTGAAATGGCGCTCCTTCACTTCTGAGCCCTGCCGCGCGTCAAAACAGTGGTTTATGACCACATATGAGGTATCGGTGTACTCAGGAGAAATTGCCCAACAAATTTTAGGATGAATTTTATCCTGTTACCAATGTGAAAATGAAAGAATTGAGGCTAAAAGAACATTTTTGTGAAAAAAAAGTACTTTTTCCATATTCACAGATCAATTTGTAAAGCATGTGGGGGTTCAATATGCTCACCACCCATCTAGATACGTTCCCTGGGGGTCTAGTTTCCAAAATGGGGTCACTTGTGGGGGAGCTCCAAAGTTTAGGCACACAGGGGCTCACCAAACGCGACATGGTGTCCGCTAACAATTTGAATGGAAAATCACCTCAAATTGTTAGCGGACACCATATCGCATTTGGAGAGCCCCTGTGTGCCTAAACATTGGGGCTCCCCCACAAGTGACCCCATTTTGGAAACTAGACCCCCCAGGGAACATATCTAGATGCATAGTGAGCCCTTTGAACCCCCAGGTGCTTCACAAATTGATCCGTACAAATTAAAAAAGAAAATTTGTGTGAAAAAAAAGTATTTTTACCTTATTACGGATCAGTTTGTGAAGCACCTGGGGATTCAAAGTGCTCACTATGCATCTACATAGGTTCCTTGGGGGGTCTAGTTTCCAAAATGGGGTCACTTGTGGGGGAGCTCCAAAGTTTAGGCACACAGGGGCTCACCAAACGCGACATGGTGTCCGCTAACAATTTGAATGGAAAATCAGCTCAAATTGTTAGCAGACACCATGTCGCATTTGGAGAGCTCCTGTGTGCCTAAACATTGGGGCTCCCCCACAAGTAACCCCATTTTAGAAACTAGACCCCCCAGGGAACATATCTAGATGCATAGTGAGCCCTTTGAACCCCCAGGTGCTTCACAAATTGATCCGTACAAATTAAAAAAGAAAATTTGTGTGAAAAAAAAGTATTTTACCTTATTACGGATCAGTTTGTGAAGCACCTGGGGATTCAAAGTGCTCACTATGCATCTAGATAGGTTCCTTGGGGGGTCTAGTTTCCAAAATGGGGTTACTTGTGGGGGAGCTCCAGTGTTTAGGCACACAGGGGCTCTCCATACGCAACCTGGTGTTTGCCAACAATTGGAATTGTTAGCGGACACCAGGTCGCGTATGGAGAGCCCCTGTGTGCCTAAACATTTGAGCTCCCCCACAAGTGACCCCATTTTGGAAACTAGACCCCCCAGGGAACACATCTAGATCCATAGTGAACCCTTTGAACCCCCAGGTGCTTCACAAATTGATCCGTACAAATTAAAAAAGAAAATTTGTGTGAAAAAAAAGTATTTTTACCTTATTACGGATCAGTTTGTGAAGCACCTGGGGATTCAAAGTGCTCACTATGCATCTAGATAGGTTCCTTGGGGGGTCTAGTTTCCAAAATGGGGTTACTTGTGGGGGAGCTCCAATGTTTAGGCACACAGGGGCTCTCCATACGCAACCTGGTGTTTGCCAACAATTGGAATTGTTAGCGGAAACCAGGTCGCGTATGGAGAGCCCCTGTGTGCCTAAACATTTGAGATCCCCCACAAGTGACCCCATTTTGGAAACTAGACCCCCAGGGAACATATCTAGATGCACAGTGAGCACTTTGAACCCCCATGTGCTTCACAAATTGAGACGTATAAATGAATAAAGAAACTTTTTGTGAAAAAACATACTAGTCTAGTAGTTACAATTCGCAGCATAGGGGACCCAATACATTTGGGTCTCTCCATGCTGAGGATTCCAGCCCCCTAGCTGCCAAGTTGTACCTGGCTGGCAACCAAAAATACGGCAAAGCTCCATGTAATTTTATTTGTAGAATTAAAAAAAAAAAATGACATGGGGCTCTGCCATATTTTTGGTCCAGCCAGGTACAACTTGGCAGCTACGGACTGCCACCAGCCCCCAGCTGCCTCATTGTACCTGGCTGGAACCAAAAATACAGCGAAGCCTATTTTTTTTTTATTTCTAGAATTATTTCTAGAAAAAAAATGACATAGGGCTCCGCCATATTTTTGGTCCAGCCAGGTACAACTTGGCAGCTACGGACTGCCACCAGCCCCCAGCTGCCTCGTCATACCTGGCTGGAACCAAAAATACAGCGAAGCCCTTTTTTTTTTTTTAATTTCTAGAACTAATTCTAGAAAAAAAATTACGTGGGGCTCCGACATATTTTTGGTCCAGCCAGGTACAACTAGGCAGCTGGGGGATGGAATCCTCAGCATAGAGAGGCCCAAGCGTTCTGGGCCCCCCCTGGTGCGAATTGCAGCCCGCGGCCACCCCTGAAAATGGCGCATTCATTGAAGCACCATTTTCTGGCGCTGTACTCACGCTCTTCCAGTTGCCCTGGTGCCAGTGGCTAACTGGGTAATAAAGGGGTTAATGCCAGCTTTTTATTGGCAGCTGGCACTAAGCCCGAGATTCATAATATAGGGCCAATGTTAGACCCGCCATTAGGAATCTCTAGTACGGTAAATAGTCAATAAATACACACAGAGAAAAATCTTTTTATTTGAAAAAAAAACACAGACACAATTCGGACTCCATCTTTATTATAAAAAGATCCGACGTAGTCCACAACGAAGGTCCCACGACGCCCGATCGCTCCGACGTAGTCCATAATGAAGGTCCCACGACGTTCGATTGTCTCCGACGTAGTCCACAACGAAGGTCCCACGCCGCTCGATCGCCTTTGCTTTCAGATCGCTACTCTGGAGCCCAATCCGCCAGCATGGTGATCGAGCTGCAGAAAGTGATATGACACCCCGGGCGCAGTGACCCACTATGTGCATCACTGCGCCTGGGCTGTCAGATTGCTTTCTGCAGCTCGATCCCCAGGATCCAGCTGCAGAAAGTGATCTGACAGCTCCAGCACAGTGATCACATAATGGTCACTGTGGATCACTGTGCTGGAGCTGTCAGATCATTTCCTGCAGCTAGATCCTCAGGATCCAGCTGTAGAAAGTGATCTGACAGATCCAGCACAGTGATCCATAGTGATCACATAATGGTCACTGTGGATCACTGTGCTGGAGCTGTCAGATCACTTCCTGCAGCTAGATCCTCAGGATCTAGCTGTAGAAAGTGATCTGGCAGCTCCAGCACAGAGCTGTCAGATCCGGAGGCGGTGAAGAGGAGGAGGAGGAGCGGGACGCAGTGGAGACAGAGCGGCCGCCGGAGGGGTGAGTGGGAGAGGCGATCGCCGCTCCGGTGATCGGGGGGGCAGGAAGGGGGAAGAGGGGGGGTGACAGGAGAAGTAGGGGGGCACTTAGGAGGAAGCGGGGGCAGGCAGGAGGAAGCGAGGGCAGGCAGGAGGAAGCGGGAGCAGGCAGGAGGAGGTGGGCGGCAGGAAGAGGAAGCGGGCGGCAGGGACAGGAAGCAGGCGGCAGGAAAAGGAAGCGGGGGGGGTAAGAAAGATGAAGAGAGGGCAGGAAAGAGAGGTGGGGGGCAGGGGGACAGTTAGAGGATGACAGGGGAGAAGATTGGAGGGTAGGGATAGCAGCAGCAGACAGGGAAGCATTACAGGCGCAGTGATTTTCACTTTCACTTTTGAGTGCCAATCACCGCGCCTGTAGCCAGGGGGGTGGGGGTGGGGGCAAATCGACCCCCCCTGGGGTGTTGTACAACTCCCCATGTACCTGCAGGCCGAGTGACAGGTCAGTGACACCCTCACTCGACCTGCAGGAGCCCGATCATTCCATGGCCCAGGGGGTGGGCCAAGGGTCTGGAAGGGGTTTAAAAATCATCTTGCACCGCTGTGATAGGAACGGTGCAAGATGATTACTTAATACAGAATTGATCTGTAGTTTTTACAAATCCCGGGATTGCGCTGGCTATTAACCCCATCTGCAGCCTCTGTGCAGTATTTTAGCACAGAGGCTGCAGATTCGGCTGCTAACCCGGTTTTTGAAGGGTTAATACGATATTGGTGTGGTGACAGCATGTGTCCAGGGAGTGTCCACACTTCCAGGACACATGGTGTCATCACACCCTGGCTCTGCAGGGGTTAATTAACTGTTAACCCCACAGCCGGCAATTGTCGGCTTTATAAAATCGCTTAACAGGACTGTGGGGGTAAAGTATGCAATTTACGTACAGTACTAGCAGGGCAGGCTCCTATAATGAGGAGCTATCCTTGGTACTGTACGTAAATTGCATACCAGCCGCTGTTTAATGTTTATATGAGTAGCTGTCCCTGCTGCTGTGGTCCTGAATCACAGCACAGGGGACAGCACCCTGGTGCTGAAGTTTAGCAGCTGGCTTCCGGTTCCCGGATCCTCCCGGATCCTCGCGGATCTGGCGCGATCTGGTGCCATAGACCCCCATGTTAGTTGTCACCGGATCCGGGAACCGGACACCGCTGTCCCCTGTGCTGTGATTTCAGGACCACGACAGCAGGGACAGCTCCTCATATAACATTAAACAGCGGCTGGGTCTGAGGAAAGGGGACAGTAGAAGCAAAGGAACACACCTGGGATACCGAGTTACCCTGAAACTCGCCCCGGAGGAGCGCATAGACCGCATACCGGATTCGAAATTGTGCCTGACACAAGTAGCACAGTGAACACCAGATTAGTGAAGGTTACAAATCTTCACTGTACCATAGCGAAGCAACACGGCGGGGTCAGGAACACAGGACAAGACTCAAGTTGCCTAGCAAATTGGTACCCGTGAGGGGAGACAGGGCCGGCAGCTTAGCTAAAGCAGCAGCAGGGCCACACACACACAGCGCAAGAATAGGGAGCCAAGGACCCGGCCAGGGTGGGAGCAACATGGCCCCTGTACAGACTCCGTGGACACTACTCAGCTGAATTACCATCTAAGTAAAAAACCTGGAAAACTACAAAACCGTGAGCCTTGTGCTCATGCCTCACTCTTTCTCACAAACTGTTATCATCATTACTGCCCCGGGAACTAGGCTTTGCCCGTGGAGAGTCATCACATCACAAGCTGCCATCCATCATCCCCGGAGGTTATGCAGCAGCGGTGGTCACCCTGACCACATACTATGGGTGGCATCACGACTTTCTCCCCTGTAAATAACCCCCAACCATTACTTGTGGGCTCGGGACACGGTCTGGACCAAGACCGCCGTGATTCCCCGTGATACCCTGGTCCGGTTCCGAGTACCCCGTCCCAGTGGGCTCCAAACATGCAGCCATGCAGACTCACCACACACACCCCACTTGCACCACAGAAAATAAAAAAATGAATATAATGCTCCATGTTTGATGCATGACAGTGTGCCTTCAGTCTTAGACAGAGTTCATAAGGCTCAGTTCACAATGCATTTGTGCTGTCCATTTAACAGATCCATTGGACAGCAGCACAAACATCCAAGGGCTTCCATTCAACAAACACATACTAACGCATGCCAAAATAGACATGACATTGCAAGTATGTGTTTGTTGAAATACATATGCAAACATGGACTGCAGTGTTATTCTGTCCGTTAGGCTAGGGTCTGACTTGTGTCTGCCCTCAGCCTGCTGGATGCACTTAAAACTTAGTCTCTGTCAGGCTCAGTGCATAGCGATAATGGCATGTAATGCAATGCGCCGTCTGTCTGTGCATTTCTATGGTTACCTGCAGCTTACCAAGCCGCCGGCTCCACTCACCAGTCTCAGATATGCGCTATTGCAGAGTGCACAGGAAACGCAATTTGCAGAGTTTTCCTGTGCGCTCTGCAATAGTGCATATTCAGGAATTTTCTGTGGAGCCGCCGCTGCGGTAAGCATTATTACCATAGAGATGCACAGACAGGCGGCGCATAGCGTTACATGCCATTAACACTATGCACTGAGCCTGCCAGGAACTAAGTTTTTAATGTAATCGTCCTATCAGACCCTAGCCTTAGAAAACAAATGCAATATAATGCCATGCTACAAATTTGTACAAATCTGCAGCATGCATTACAATGTGTTTGCAATAGATGATACGATAGATGATATAGGATAGAAAGGTAGATGAAAGGATAGATAGAAAGAAGCGAGAATAGCATTACCAGTCTCCCTGCTCTCTGCTACTTCCAGTGCAGCACATTAAGTTGAATATTCACCCAATAACCCAGAAGCAGCAGAGAGAGCAGGGAGACTGGTAATGTTATTCTCGCATCTTCTATCTCTCTATCTCTCTATCTATCACTATCTATCTATCTATCTATCTCTCTATCTATCTATCTTCTATCTCCTATCTATCCTATCTATCTATCTATCTCCATGTAGTGTATACATTTTTGAGGTAATAAAAATGTATGCGCTCAAAAATGTCTCCAAATCCCACTTTTGCTGTCAGTTACAAAGGGAAACAGTTAGGGTACCCTCACACACCTCCATATTGCGGCGAGAACGCTGGCAATTCCTGAATTCGGCGATGTGGAAACCACATCACATGTGCGTAGCGGCGTATGACTGGGAGATTCTACGGCGAAAAAATCGCCGGTGGAGCGTCGCCTGATTGCCCTGCACTGCAGTGAAATCAGCCAACATCCACCAGGCGATATCAGCGCATCCTGGCGTGTCACAGGGCGATAGCGATGTACACAGCGATCCTGAAATCAATCCCGTTGACGTGCTTGGATGGTGTTTTTTTGCGCCGCATCTGCTGCAATTAGTGGGTGATATTGCGTTCCGATTGGCTGGCTCTGTCCGAAGCGCCTTATTTGATGACCGATGCATTCACGCAAGGCTGACCAATGGGAACGCAGTTCCGTCCACCAATCGCAGTGATAGTGGCGCGATGAAACACACTCTAGCACACCCCTATCGAAACAGTATGCCCACATCGCTTCTACGATTGAAGCGTGTGACGCGACAAGTATGAAGGGAAGATCGTTTCCGGTCTTCTGCAGGCGATTTCCGGAATGCAGGATCATCGAAGATCGCACGCTAGATAGCTATGTATGACCGCTCCACAGCTATCTGAAAAAAATGCCCGAAATGTGCGCGCTCACGTCAAATTGCCAGTGATATGGAAGCCATATGGAGGCGTGTGACGGTACCTTTATTGTTTCCATTGTAATGGACAACACTAACACAATGTGAACCTAACCTAAGAGTGTGGAGGTGGCTTACCACAATTCCTTTCAGAATTTTAGTGGTTGTGATGGTATAAGCTTTTGTTTCTAACAACGTGAACAAAATGGCTACAAGGGGGTGTCATTCTTCACCCAACAACTTTTGCTACATTTGCGATTGTTTTGTAGTGAAGAAACAACTAAATAAAGTATGGACTTCACTTGAAAAGTGTCTTATACTATACTTTGGTGTAAAACAATGAGAGGATGCCAGGGCTGAGCGACCAGATTGGGAGACCCAATTGATCCTGGAGGGCCCACTGGAAACAATCGTGGAGGAACCCGGCCAGGGAAAGAGATCTGGTGACCAAGGCGGCAGAAATGGTCCGGAGGTCCGAGACACCCGGCGGGGTGTGTTGCGGTTGCTACCCTCCAGCCAACACGGGTTCAAACTGAAAAGAGAACTCGGGTTCAGATTGACTACTACCAATACCAGCAGTCCCTGATTGTGCAGCCCAGCTGGGCTGGAGTCTCCAATGCTACCCGGAGCGAGGAAGATCGCAGAAACATTTTTATACACAGGAGGGATGTGGAGGAAGAACTCCCCTTAAATCACCCGGACAAGGAAGTGGAAGTAGGTGAATGGATCTCCTACATAGTAGTACCTGGAGAAAGAGGCTCGTATGACATCAAAGTTAAGAGACTGTCTCTAAGATCACAAGAAGAGGCTGAACCAGCAGACATAGAGCACACAGATTCGATCGTTAACCTGGATTCTACTACTGTGTCAGGAAACATCACCGATCTGCAACCAGTGATGAGCAGTGTACAAGCAACCATCGCAGAAGAGGTTACAGCGACGAACATGGTGGATACAGCGACGCAGACCATACAGAGTTATTGGTTGTCCACGCTCTGGAATTGCTAGAGTTGTTCCCAAAACGGCGAACCCCAGAAGTTCTACCATGGAAGAAGGAGTGAGGAACCTGGACTGCTACAAGCAAGAGTAAGTGTGAATGTGATGTGATCCATATTGACCCAAACCCATACCTGAATGAGTGGATAGCCTTTTCCCCGTTTGTCTTTTATGTGTCATAAACAATCCATGCCATGAACGATGATATGGTAAAAACATTCTTGTATATAGTTGAGCACCCAGTGTGCTCCCCATTGGTTTTTATGACCAGGGAGCACTGTGAGTCTTGGTGCACTTGTGGAACTTGGAACTGAGACTGCTATGGGTGCTTTTGAACAGTTTTTGAAGCTCCTCTGCCTGTGTTTTTGTGTCAGTTTTATCCTTTTTAGAGAGAGTAAAGTAATGTTTTAGAGTTTTGCACTTTACCAGGTGTGCATAGAGACAAGGTATTATTATGCCACAGGACTCTTGAGACTTAAACAGTGACTGTGTAACCCGTGTCCTGTAAGGGAACCTTTACACGCGGCAACTTTTCTAGGAATTTCACTGGCAACTTACTGGTTGCAGTGAAATCATGGACACATTGTTCTATCTTGTTGCTGTGTACAAATGGAACAATGTTTCCATGATTTCACTGCAACCAGTAAGTTGCCAGTGAAATTCCTAGAAAAGTTGACGCGTGTAAAGCTACCTTTAAGGGTTAAAGACAATGTGGTGTAAAATGCCGGCATGGAGAGAAACAACTTTGCCACAAGTTGGTGACCCGAGGGCCTGGAGGCCTCAGCACTTGCAGCCATGGACGGGCTGAACACTGTGTTTAAAATGTACATAGTTAATATTAATGCAACGTTTAAGAACCCGTACCTCCTTAATCGGAAGAATAAGAATGCATAATGTTATGTTATATATAATAAAAATGTTTTTCAAGGGGAACCATTCTGGACGGCGTGGGGACACGCTGGTTTAACTCCGGGGGAATTGTAGCATCCCTGCGACCAGAATGGCCACAGGTAGGAACTACAGCCAGGCAGATAATGGCAGTTTTTACATAAAACACCTTCAAAAATACACCCACTGACACAAGACCCATCCCGGAGCCCGGGACTCTAGGCGGGCAAGGGGTGGTAGGGCCAGTCACAAGTGGGTGGGGCATAGTCAAGGTTACGAACCGAGTATATAGGGGGAAAACAGGAAGTAGTTAGCCAGTAGGCCAGAGTGAGCTAACCAGTAAAGACAAGAACAGCACAGACAGAGGGACACTTTCCTGAGGGTCAGGGCTCCCTGGAGGCACAGAATCCTGCGAGACACCATTCACTGGAGAGAAAGCCCGCTCCATAGCCTGAAGCCCAAAGGAAAGGAACAGATTGAGACCGGACTAGTGCAGCTCGGCCCGAGGAAGACGGTAGCGTGACAAACTACTGGCAGAACATACTCCCCTGACATACCCGGGTAGTTACACGGGTATGAGAGAGCCCGGTGACCCCTTGCAATACAGGGACACCCAAGGCTAGGCTGGGACCAGAGAGTTGGCTCTGGGTGACCGTAGCAACACGCCGGTATACGGACACACCGACGGGGAGGCACAGATTCCAGGTCTGGTCACTCAACACAAGGGCTGGAGAAACAGCAGTGCATAGGACCCAGGCTTGCTGCCCATACACTGGGAGAAGCCAGAAACAAGGGACCGAGCTGCCCTTATAGAGCCCACGGGACAACAGGAGAGGAAAGCCTGAAAGGCTTCAGAAAGTGAAGGGTCTTAGGAAGGAAATCTGGCTGCAGTGGGTTCAGTGAATGTCCGGAGTTATCTCTGGAAGTGACTGTAACTTGTACTGAAAGTCCTTGTGAAGTAAAACCTGGTGAACCCTGCTTAAGCCTCCCGTGTGTTTTTCCCTGCATACAGAACTTTATTACATCTTTCCACCCTGTCAGGAGCAATCCCGACCCGCGGCAGGCTCATCCATCTTGCTGCAGTGTCATCCATCCATCCTCCTGGCAGAAGTACACTGTAGCGGTGGTCCCTCACTGACCACAACTCGTGGCTGGTGTCCTTGACAAACTCCCCTGTAAATAACCCTCATTACTTGTGGGCTTGGGACACGGTCCGGACCAAGACTACCGTGATTCCCCGTAATACCCGGCCCGGCACCGAGTACCCCGTCCCAGTGGGCTCCACAACTGTATATACTGGTTGAATATTTTTAGAGGATATTTTGCTTAATTTTGCTGGATTTTATGAGCTTTCTAGAACAATAGTAGAATTATGAATATACTAGAGTACTTTCCCTTTAATAGGAAAGCCCTTCTCATGCATAATTTTGCAGTTTGTAATAAATTATTAATCTTGTTTATGTCTGACTTTTTCATCTTCAGAAACAAGATCAAACAACAACAGAAAACATCTTGTTGGAAATTCCCTTTGATGCTGAAGGTTTTGAGCAGAGATTTTTACAATCTGACACATACGAGGCAGGAGCGTGATTCCGAGCTCTTTAATGTGCTTTTTTCACATTTTCATGTATCATCTGAGTGTTGTCTTTTTTTCTCCTGCCTCCCTCTAACTCCATGAATGTGGTTATCTGCTGTGAAAAACCATGGAAGTCTTAGGGTACCTTTACATCCCGCAATATCGGCTGGCGATATGAGGCGATATGACGTGATTATGCATGTTTTTCATGGCCGCCTCAGATCGCCGATGGCGGAATTACACGCCGCAATCTCGCCCTGAAAGAAAGGTGATGTGTTGCCCCGGAAATTGCCTCACCCACAGCGGAACCAATCCGGTCGAATTCCCTCGCCGCTTCACACGCTGCAATCACAAAGGCAATGTGGGCGTACATGTTCAGTGCGCCGAGGAGATAGACATGCCACAGTGGTTTACACCGCGCCCTATACACGCTCATTGGACAACGCAACAGCATTACGATTGGGCAGCCTGCTCTGGAAGGCTGGCTAATACATGACGCCATTGTCTATCGGAGTTTGGCCAAGTACACGCTCGTGTCATCAATTGTGGCTCCTGCAACACACATTCGAGGCGCAAAACTGTCACACAGGAGTGGTCTTGTGCAGGACAGTGGATTACACTAAAGAATGTCTGTAGGTGATGGCGGTAAGATACAAATAACACTATGCACCTATGTGCCTGCATTGGTCCACGCCATGCGAGAGCTGCCATGGCTGAACTGAAGTATGTGTGTGCACACATGTTTGCGTGTGTGTACTGGAGTCTACCTACATCCCCCACAAACACCATTGCATTCTCCATGTGTATGGACAGGTTCCCATGTGGGCAAACACATCATAATGGACATGTACACACAGTCACGGCATACAGTGTGGGCCAAAGGGCTGGACTTGTGTACTGGACATTACCACACAATGCTGCACGGACCCAATCCCATTTAACAGATCACATACCTCTGTGCACAGCATAAAGCTATGTGCAACTGCCCTGTATTGAAAAGTAACGACAGACACAGGTAGTTTGTTTGTGCTTTTTTTTTTAGTTGGACTTTTTATGCACAAAAAAATTATTTTGAACAACACACACAAAACATTAAAAACAGAAGTGTCAAAATCACACAAATAAATACAACATGAAGAGAAATAATGGCCAAACCCAAACATTTGAGAGTACAGAACCAAAAATAACTAACTAATGTTCAAGCACCCACAATAAACAAAACTCCACCATAATCCTCCTGGTGCAGTCACCCTGGTGACTCCACCCTCTTCCTGATGTTGCTGCCTGACAACACCAGCCACCCTACACCTGCTGGTGCTGCCAGGCCACTGCCCCAGGGCCATTAAAGTAGGAACAGTATGCGTCTCTGCTGCTCCTGGCATCCTGCTGACTCAGTCTGTGACTCAGCGGCTGGAGGGCGCCACACCACAGTCAGCAGCGCGCCAATCCCCGGGACGGACCTCCCCTGTTGTGGGTCCACAGAATACACATAACTTGCCGGCATGTATGATGACTGATCCCTATGACGCAGCAAATTATGCAGCACACAGCAGGCCAGCGCTACCACATCAATAGATTTCACTTTCATATGCAAAGGCGTATGAAACACGTGGAATGTATTGGCCATGATCCCGAACGCATTTTCAACCACACGCCGGGCCCGGGATAGCCGGTAATTGAAAATGCGCTGCTCAGAAGTAACAGTCCTCTGGGGATATGGCCGTAGTAGGTGAGCCTCTTCTTAGGTCTTGTGCAAACACACCTCCATTTGAGACACTCCCATTCATTCCAACGTCCACGTACAGGAACTCATAGTGAGCATCCACCAGGGCCATGAGGACAATGCTAAAATATCCCTTGCAATTAAATACAAGGACCCTGTGTTGGGTTTTTTTCTGATCCTCACGTGCTTACTATCCAAAGCACCGCCGCAGTTAGGAAATTGGCAGCGGTCCTCAAACCCTCTGGCAACATCCATCCATTCAGCGGGGGTTGTTTGGAACTGCATGTAGGATGGCAGCAGACTACTCCAGATGGCCTCACACGTCTCGGGGATCAGGCGGCTCAGCAGGGACAGTGACTCGCGTGAAGTGTATTGCAGGTCTGTCCTTGAACGACCTGTTGCCAGGAACCGCAAAGTTACAGCCAAACACTCCTCAGGTGGCACAGCTCGACGCATCAAAGTGTCCTGTTGGGCTATCAATGGCCTTATACGTTCAAAGAGGAATGTGAAAGAATCCTTGGACATACGGAGATAGTTCCTGACATCATGCGGACTCCGATCCTCCAGCTCACGGACCAGCCGCCTGTAGCTCCGGCTCTCCTGTTGCAGAAGCCAATCACGAGCCCACACACGCCGTAATCTGCGAGCCCGCAACCTCTCAACTCTTTCCTCCAGCCACAATTCCTCTTTAACCAAGGCAAGAGCCACGATAGCATCTCCATCAGGGTCCATGATGGTCCCACCTACCAACACCTGCAAATGTGAGGAAAAAAACACATCACAACAAGAACGCTTCATCACACATCCCCAATACCCACCACCTCCTTGCCTATACATCTCCTAGGCACTTAGCAACATCGTACCCAAGTCTGTTGAAATGGCCACCCACATACATATATAGCACCATTGAAGGGCAAACACAACATTACACTGCCTGCAACCAAACCTGGTCACACACCCATGGCACTCCTCAACAAATACAACTCCATCATCCAAATGGACACATCATGACGATACCCCAATATACCTGCCCATAATGTTCAGGTATGAGCACAAGGCGTCCCAAAAGACTTAGCTCACAATTAGCAAATCATGGTTATTATCAACTCTATACAATTACATTATACGTGTACCCCAGCCTTCTGTGTTATGGACAAAATATCAGGGCATGCAGCAGACTATTGCATACTCATCATGTCCAAGAGACATCCCTGAGGTGTTTATAACGCCTGATTTTCACACGCAGACATTTGCAGAAGCCACATGGCCCACTCCACATCTCAGTATGGGCAGAATAGTTCCATTGTGTGTGCTAAACGACAGTACTATGTGGGCACAATTCAGATGCTCAACGCAACTAACCACAGACGCATCCTTCAAACATGATCCTGTATGGCAGGGGTGGGGAACTCCAGTCCTCGAGGGCCGCAAACAGTTCAGGTTTTCACGATTTCTTAGTATTGCACAGGGATTGGAATCATCACCAGTGCAGGTGATTATGTTATCACCTGTGCAATACTAAGAAAATCCTGAAAACCTGCACTGATTGCGGCCCTCGAGGACTGGAGTTCCCCACCTGCTGTATGGCAAAGACAAAATGGCTTGGCAATGAGGAGTGTGTTTAGGGGGAAAACACTTATGCATCCATTTGGCAGTACACAATTGAGCTAGCCAACACCATCATTACAAACTACATACCCCACCACTTCAGCATCTGCTACACTACACAATAACGATACGTAATGTAAAGGTGCTTCAAATGCTATACAGCATATCACAGTTCATGTGTGAACATCAGTACTTACTTAATGACTCTGGGCAGCAAGCATGCCGTACCTCGGGTGTGAGCGCTTTTTATATGGTAAATAACCAATCACGCAGCATCTGCTTTATGTCATGGACGTAGTGGCCTGGGCGTACTCAGGTGTGACCAATGATTATGCGTCAGTGCTGTTTTTTGATTGGTCTTTTGTGTTTAAATAGAGATGTGGTGGGGCGCCACCCATGCTCCTACTTCTATGTGCATTGTGCTAGTAGCGTCTCATCACAAAAACTCTGTTGGTCAGATGGTAAGTCGGGGGACATGCTATTGTGCTTATCATGTAGGTTAGTTTCTGTGTGGTGCAGACCCATATGTTGCCACATGTTTGGGCGCCTTATATACAGCTTCATGTTACGTCCTGTAGATGTGTATGTAGCGACGGCTACGCATCGTAACAACCCTCCGTATCCTGTTGCACACATAATGATCGTGGAGATCAATGCCAGGACAATGTGATCTCCCATTATACATAAATATGTGTGGTGGTCATTATTGTGTGTTTTATTTGGTTTTAATGCCATATGTGCCATTTGACAATTACAGAGCTTGGTATCTCTCCGTGCACAGCCCCAAAATACATATAGCCCCTGGCATGTCCACCATGTCCCATCTATGTCCACATGTAAAGGCCAGGACTGATTGAGCATACCCAAGCTGACTAGCAGACCACATGTAATTGGTAGTGCTGAACATGGGTTGGCCACACAGAGTAGGATGTGTCCTGATATGTCCATGTATGTTTTTGCCTGACATAAATTTAAGTTTTAATTTCCAGATGGCTGGGGGTCATGATTTTGTCCACAACCTACTCACCATGTACCAGGAACATGAATGCCTGTGGCAGGTGTCGCTGTCTGAATACCAAGACAAGGCAGCGAGGGCTGTGGCCTACGGGCACCCGGTCGAGCTGGCCAACTGGCTCGACCAAAGTAAGATCTGGACGGTGCCCTGGTTGCGGAGAAAATCAAGCGCCTTCGGACCGTGTTCACCAAGGCCCACAAGAAATGGATGGATGGCGGTCCAGGGCTGGAGCTGAGGAGATCCTTAAGCCACGTCTGTGGTACTATGACCTCCTCACCTTCACCCTGGGCCAGGAGGGGCCTTGGGGAACACGGTACAGCAGGCGTTTTGCGCAACCAGTTTTGGCCACAGATCAAGACCCTGCCCCATCACAGGAGGTGCGTAATTTTGTTTTTGTGATCTATGTACACAGCTTGTTGGTTGTACTGATGTGGGGTTTGCAGCACATGTAGAAGGCACAATTGTGGGTTTCTTGCACCAATCTTTTTCTGTGTGTTTTTCTTTGTGTGGCGTCGTGGCTGGTGGCACAGATTGTGCTATGTTATGTGTGTTCACTTGTCATATCAATTTGGAGCATCAGGTGAGTACAGAGAACTGGTCTACTTCTTTTTTCATCTCTCTTTCCAACCCAGCTACTGTGCATTTGGGTGTTAGCCATGGTCAGATAGGCACAATGTTGTGCTCGGTGTTTGGTTGTGGAAATTGATGTCATTACATTGCAAAATGTGGCTGATGTTTTTTTTTCTTCTGTTTCATTTACAGGCCCCTCAGGAGCCTGGCTCCACTCGCGAGGACCCATCCACTGGAGAGGCTCTCCCATCAACATCTTTGGGAGAGCCGATGCCTGAGACCAGTGGTGGGGGCCGGGCCCAGGGCCCAGCCCTGGCATACAACGAAGGCGGACACTTGCCCCACCAAACATGGAGCTGGGTACCTGGGCAAAACGAGTCCTCTTGGACAGGGAGAGGACCCCCAGCTCTGGAATTGGGCACATCACCAGCGAGATGGTGGCGCGCATGGAGCTAGAGCAACATGAGATCGCCGAGAGGGCCATATTCCATGTCCTGGAGGCGGGCATAGATGGGTCCCTGCGATGGGTGGTTCTTTATCCTTGCCCAGGAAAACCACCTCCGGGCCCACTGCGCCTCAAAGACGCATGATGAGAAGTCGGCAAAATCCTGATCCTCCACCTCCCCCACGATGACAGTCCCGCCGAGCTGGCCCTCCACCAGTGGGTGGTATTACGAGGATGAGGGGGAGGAGCCATTGTCTGAACCAGCAGAGGAGGAGGAAGAGCAAGGACGCTACTAGCAATGCACGCCCTTGCACCTAGGACTGGTGTTTTTTTGTTAGAAAAAGGAAAAAAATGCTTTTCTGTTGTTAATTTTGGTTAATAAACCACACTTTTCTGTGGCATAACTACGTCGACATGTTTGTCTGGTACTGCAGTATGGTTGTGTGTGTAGTGTGTTTTGGGTGTAATGTTGACGTTTGTGTGCCAAATGTAGAGGCCTCATGTCCACAATAACATATTTGTGTCATGGTATCACACACAAGCCTATCCATAGGTGACATGTGTGAGTATGGGTGAGATTAGGAGGCTTCTGTTGCCGACATAGGCAATGTGTGTGTGTTTTGTAATGTGTGTGTGTGATATTGGAGACAGTGCTGTTAAATACGACTTCATCCCGGGTCAAATGGTACAGTATGGTGAGGTTTGTATCATGTCACACTGCACACCTATGCAAAGTCATTGGCCATGTGTAGTGTTTCACATTTTAAGTGTGACAAGGTCTCTGTGTGTGTGCACAGACAAGTGATCACACTGTAGAATTAGTCTCACAAACATTTATTTGAGGTTTGTAATTGTTGTATTGACAAGTTGTTTTGTCCCCTTAGAAGTAGACAAACCATACTACCCACTTTCCCAATGTGGGATACTATAAGAAAAGAGGCCAACGGGGACTAACAAACAAGGGTGCCAACATGGCAACAGGGAGAACAACAATGGTCCAACATGGACATATACTAGAATGTGACAGTGGCCACATTATTGGGGGGGGGTTTGGTTGAGTAAGGGGCACTGCTGGACTCGCCTGCCTGGAGGGTGTGGATTATGGCACCCAAGCAGGCAAGATGTTGCTGCCCTTCTTGGTGTGCCCTCTCAAGATGCTGCTGTGCCTCCTGTTGGGCCTGTAGCAGCTCCTCAATAGTTGGTACACCTGTATGGGAAAGAAGGACATTAGTCAGTGACCTGTGTAGGTGTGGGTGGGTGGTTGCGGCCATTGTTATGGATTATACGTACGCAGCACATGACCATCCCGGGTGCCATCTGTAGGAGATGAGGATGGGCTGACAGCCCAGCCTGCAGCGCCAGGTCTTCCTCCTTGAAACAAATAAAAATGAGGAACACATCAGGACTCACATACTGCTGTCTGGCACACACACAAAAATGTAGATTAGAAAGCTTGTCGGCGTGTGCACACACCACCATACACAGAACCAGCAACCAATATCAGGGTGTGAGAACAACACCACAGCAGGGCTCGGCCTGGTGGTGGAGATGCAGTGGGGGGGTTGCTCCTGGGCTGGCTGCAGCCAACGCTTGTGGCCCTGTTGTTGAGGGACTGCCTGGGCCCTCCGGAGCAGCTGTGGGTAGTGTCCGTGGTGTTGATGGACTGCTTAGGCCCTCCAGAGCAGCTGCGGGTTGTGTCCGTGATGTTGATGGACTGCCTGGGGCCTCCGGGGAAGGGGGTGGGGGTGTCCCGGGTGGGGTAGGAGCCTGTTGGCCCTCCCCAGACGCAGAGTCCTCCTCATCTGTAATATCAAACATGACAACAGACCAATTTAAGCAAAGGACAACAACATAGGGAAAACACCTACTGTGTGTATGAATGTCATGACGGCGTGAAGGGTACAGTAAAAGGTTAGGGTCGGCCGCCACCCTATGCTGACATGCCAGTCTTTTTTAGGACAAGACAACAACACCAGTGACCACATATTTGGGATGTCAAACACCCTTGATTTAGGATGGAATGGATTTTTAACATTAACACAAGAGCAGGCAGTAAGCATCAGGTGGTGGCACCATGTCGGCAAACACATAGCAGTCAGGTTGCAGTCAGTTTGCCGTATTGTGATCAATGTGTTGACAAATGATATGTGTGACAGTGCACACATATGTGGTGCGAGGTGTGATGTGGCTATTCAAATTAGCATTAATATGTTGTTGTCAACTTTGCTGTCATTACACAACAAATTTTGGCCGCACACAGGTCAAGGACTACTCTAGCGGCCAGCATTGTTCTAACAAAAGAGTGTATTGTTCACCTTCATGTTGCAGTGTGACCAACATGCAGGTGCACATTGGTGACAGATCCACATGGTTGCTCATGTCACACTATGTGGCATGGCACAATACAACATGATGGTTGTGTAGTGTTTTGATTATTATGGTTGCCATGTGTGTGTTTGTCATTGCCACATACTCACCACACAGCCTGGCAAGCCGGGCACAAATGTCAGCAATCCTCTCTGGGCACTTGTGCTTGAGGTCCCCAAGCTTTTTCATTATCTGCTTGTGGGTCCTCTCCACCCCCAGTTTCTGCAGCAGGGCCCGCTGGATCCTCCTCGGTATACTGTGCTTGCGCAGCCGTGGGTGACGGTGATGCTGGTGACACCAGTAGTCATGGCGGTCACACAGGTCTATCAGAACCATTAGCTTTGCCAGACCCCATGTGGCAGCGTGCTGTGCGGCGGTCATGACTCTTGTCCTATGTGCAGAGGAGCGGCAGGCACCTGGCAGGCAGGGAGGAACGACCATGACGTCACCACGCACACTGACGCCGCCAAAGTTTAGGGCGCTAACAAGGTCGACGCCGGTAGAGTGGGAACAGTATAATGTACCCATCAGCGTCACCCAATTCACACCGCGTAGGGTGATTGTAGTGCGTGGCCAATGGCACCCATGTATGATGTGTAGGGCAACATCTGAGGTGGCATGTGGCAGTATACTCAACACAGCGCAGATGAATACACGCGGATGACATAGCTTGCGCGCATCTATGGCGCGAATAAATGAACTGTGTTTGCGTACGGTTGTGTAGGTGAAGATGTGTGTGATGCTGAACGAACAGCTCTTCAAATATGGCGCCCTGTCAACTGACATCCAATGGGAACACAGTAGCCACCACCAATCATCGCAGACGGGGCGCAGACTCCAGCACGCCATGGCACGCCTACCGGAAATCAATAGGCGACGCAGATTCCATCACTATCGCCCTATCACACGCCAAAATCTGGATTCTTGCCTTCATGATTGCGTCTGATTTCAGAGCAGTGCTCAGGAATCTGGCGACAGTCGAGAAGCGATTTATCACCGCAAAATTCCCCAATCACACGCCGCAACTGTGAGGCAATTTCACGGCGATTGTTTTGGGGCGACATATCGCCTTTAAGATTCCCTTAGGGTACCTTTACACGCCGCTATCTCGGCTGGGAATCCTACAGGTGATATGTTGCCCCAAAATAATCGCCGTTAAATTGCCTCACAGTTGCGGCGTGTGATTGGGGAATTTTGCGGCGATAAATCGTCTATCAGCCGTCGCCTGATTCCTGAGCACTGCTCTAAAATCAGCTGCAATCATGAATGCGAGATTTCCGGGTTTGGCGTGTGATAGGGCGATAGTGATGGAATCTGCGTCGCCTATGATTTCCCATAGGCGTACTACAGTGTGCTGGAGTCCGCACCC
The DNA here is from genome assembly GCA_033576535.1 of Allobates femoralis. NCBI lineage: Eukaryota > Metazoa > Chordata > Amphibia > Anura > Aromobatidae > Allobates > Allobates femoralis. Next base: position 802,357,283 of record JARQOC010000003.1, on the reverse strand, counting down.
TGTCTGCGATGATTGGTGGTGGCTACTGTGTTCCCATTGGCTGTCAGTTCACAGGGTGCCATATTTGAAGAGCTGTCCGTTCAGCAAGACACACATCTTCAATTGCGTCATGTATTAGCCAGCCTTCCAGAGCAGGCTGACCATTCGTAACGCTGTTGCACAGTCCAATGAGCGCGTATGGGGCGCGGTGTAAACCTCTGTGGCACGCTTATCTCCTTGGCGCGCTGAACATGTACGCCCACATTGCCTTTGAGATTGCGGCGTGTGAAGCGGCGAGGGAATTCGACCGGATTGGTTCCGCTGTGGGTGAGGCGATTTCCAGGGTGACACATCGCCTTTCTTTCAAGGCGAGATTGCGGCGTGTAATTCCCCATCAGCGATCTGAGGCGACCATGAAAAATGTGCACGCGCACGTTATATCTCCTCATATCACCAGCCAATATTGCGGCTTGTAAAGGTACCCTTAGTGCTATTGACAAATATAGAAACCCTCCTCTTTAGGTTCATACTCCTGGGAATTTCATACATTTATCTTGATTGATAAAAGTCAGAACATGAGGTTACATGGAGTCGGACCAGGGTGCCAAGTGCACATATGGCGCCCTGCTCACACAGGTAACCACAAACTCACCTACAGCATGGATGGGTTTCCACAGTGGGTACACAAGTTCAAACAACACCTTTCACCCCAACCCAGTAGGGGGAGCTCAACTTGCTGCTCTTAGGCAAGATCCACTACAAATACTGGTGCTGGGGGCGGAGTTAGACAGAGTTTGCAGTCGCTAGGAGAACTGTGAAGATGTCCTGGTGATCGGAGCCACGCTAGGCCTAGCCAGAGACAACTGAACAGCCATCAGTCTAGCTATTGCAGGGACCCAAGAGTGGGGTTGAAGGCGAGACGTAGGAACAACGGAGAAGAAGCAGTCTGGGGACCGAGGAGCCGTCTTGGTTCACTTCAGAATGCACCCCGGACACCGGAGTCCGTGTCTGCAAGAGGGCAGAGAAAGAGTGATTGCCTATGCTAGTAGAAAGCTTCGCCCTACAGAAAGGAACCTTGAAAATTACAGCTCATTAAGCTGGAGTTCCTGGCCTTGGTCTAGGCTGTCACTGAAAGATTCAAACACTACTTGGCATCTAGCAAGTTTACTGCCTTTACGATAACAATCCCTTAACACACTTGGAAACTGCAAAACTAGGTGCCATGGAAAAAGCTCGATGGCCAGATTGTCTAATTACCAGTTTACCATCAAGTATCGGGCTGACCATAACAATGCCAAAGCTGATGCCTTGTCTAGGATGCTTCACTTAGTGGACATAGGAGAAGATGAGGATAAGCTTGAGGAGATAGAGCTACCCGCATTCCATCAACTCAGAGCGTCACAGTGTTCACAAACCTGCACAGGATCCCCTGAGAGAACAGTGACATCCCAACACCAGCATGGCCCAGACACCCGAGTCCCCATAGGCCCCTGGGCTAGTCACACACCAATAACTTTGACTTTGGAGACTCACTCTGCAGTTACATGGAAATATTACATCACCCTCATTCACCAATTTACCATTTCTTCTATGTTATGATAATAAACTGAGTAGTTTGTTAAATTAATGTTGAGTGGCTGCCTTAGTATAGTGAATCTTTGTATTATCCCTCATGTAGAGTGGTGCAAAGTCCACTGCTGCACAGAGGCCCATCGAGGCCTTCACCTTCTCTCCAGTGCACCAGGTTATGTCTACATGAGACATATCAATTGTGGATTTTCCTCATTGAAAAATCTGCAGCTAATTATGCAGAATTTGGTAACAAAATCAGCAGCGTGGGAATATACTAGGGATGAGCGAGTATACTCATTACTATTCGGTACCCGCCGAATAGTACGGTACTTGGTCTACTCGTTACTCCGCGAGTTTCCTTGTGAATACTCGCTAGGAGTAACGAGTACAATGTAAGCCAATGGGAAATGAGAGTAATTACTCAGCTGGACCCTATACAGCAGTCTGGGGGCGGAGGAGAAGGCTGAAATGGGTGCATGATTGTTTAAAAGCTGGCGGTATAAAGCCGCCGGCTTTTAAGCAATCATTCAGCCCAATCCTCTGCCTCCCATCCCGATCCTCCGCTCCCCCTGCTGAGTCCCACCCAGATCCTGAAGTAGGACCGGCAGGGAGTGCAGCCAAGGAAGTGGGGAGTGCAGGACCCGGGCGGGGAAGTCCCGTTCTGTGCTGCGCTCCCTGCTCCCTGATGCCCCCTCCACGTACCCTGGTTCTGCACTCCCTGCCTGGTCCTAACTTAGGAACGGGCGGAGATGCAGCGGGGGAGCAGGGGGAGCGCAGCACTGCACAGGAAAGCCGGAAGTGAAGTCTTCTCACTGCCGGCTTTCCCCTGGTTATTTCAAATGAACAGCTGAGGTATCAGCTGATGCTGATCAGCTGTTCATTTGAAGTAGCCGCGTGGTGCTGTCAGGGTTCATGTGAACTCACATGAACTTTCCCACAGCCGGTTGCACAGCTCAGCTACATCTCTGGTAGAGGTTCTCTACCAGAGATGTAGCTGAGCTAAAGTACAAAACTGGATTGGACTACGTCGGATGGAAGCTTATTTTCTTAATAAAGATGGAGTCTCTTAGTGTTGTTTTGTGTTTTTTTCTAATAAAAGATTTTTTCTGTGTGTTGTGTTTTTTTTTAACACTTTAATAGAAATTCATGGCAGTCATGTCTAATATTGGTGTGACCCCATGAATTTCGGGCTTAGGGCCAGCTAATAATACAAAGCTGGCCCTAACCCCTTTATTACCCAGTGATCCAACTCACCAGGGCCCTGGATGAGCTGGCTACAGCACGAGAAGATGGCGCTGCTACGAACGCGCCATCTTCTGGGGATGGCTGCGGACTGCAGTTCGCAGCGGGGGAGGTGGACCCATAAAGCTTGGGCCTCCCTGTGCTGCAGATTCCAGCCCCCAGCTGACTGGCTGGACACAGAAATTGCACGAAGCCCTACATATTTTTTTTTTATTATTTCATGAAATTCATGAAATAATAAAAAAAAAAGGGCTTCCCTATATTGTTGTGTCTGGCCAGGTACAAATAGGCAGCTGGGGGTTGTGGGCAGCCAGTTCCTGCCTGCTGTACCTGGCTGGCGTACAAAAATACAGCGAAGCCCACGTCAAAATTTTTAGGAAAAATCCATTAAAAAATATATATTAGGGACTGCATCTTTATTAACCCCTCAAGTGGAGGGGTTAATAAAGATGCAGTACCTAAATGTGTTTTTTTTTTTACGAATTTTTCCTAAAAATTTTGAAGTGGGCTTCACCGTATTTTTGTACGCAAGCCAGGTACAGCAGGCAGGAACGGGCTGCCCCCAACCCCCAGCTACCTAGTTGTACCTGCCTGGAAACAGAAATATAGGGAAACCCATTTTATTATTATTTCATGAATTACATGGGGCTTCACGCTTCAAGAGTGTGTGTCAAGAGTGTGAGAAGAGCACTTTGAACACATTTTATAAGTGGTCATAAACTTGTAAATAACTCATGAAATAATAAAATTATGTTAAAACCAAGCGCATTGTTTTTCTTATGAAATTCTCCATAAGTTTGATGTGTCACATGACCCTCTTCCCATTAAAAAAAATAAAGTTGGATCCAAAATGGCCAACTTCAAAATGGTCGCCACCCATCTGGAAAAGTTTTCTCCCTCCCATATACTAATGTGCCACAAACAGGAAGTTGATATCACCAACCATTCCCATTTTATTTAGGTGCATCCATATAAAAGGCCCACCCTGTACTTACTGAAAATTGTAATTCTAAAACCTCCGTTCTATTCACTGGTCTCTGCCTCCAACAGTCAATCACAGGCACCCAAT
>JARQOC010000003.1:802273952-802353321 GCA_033576535.1 Allobates femoralis | reverse complement strand
GAAGATCTGCATGGAGGAGTGGGCCAAGATAACTCCAGAGACCTGTGCCGGCCTGATCAGGTCTTATAAAAGACGATTATTAGCTGTAATTGCAAACAAGGGTTATTCCACAAAATATTAAACCTAGGGGTTGAATAATAATTGACCCACACTTTTATGTTTAAAATTTATTAAAATTCAACTGAGCAACATAACTTTTTGGTTTGTAAGATTTATGCTTCTGTTAATAAATCCTACTCTCGTTTGCAGTTTGAAGGCTCTAACTTATTTGCATCTTATCAAACCACCTAAATCTGCAGGGGGTTGAATACTACTTGTAGGCACTGTATATAAAGGGTCATAAATGCAAACCATACGTAAATAGAATGACGTCACAGTGAAAAACCTCCTATGTGGAATACAATAACACCTTGCCTAGGTCACAGGTATACTAGCACTCCGTATCATAGCCAGTATCAAAGATTCTTCACCCCCGATTTACAGTGGTTCTTTTTCTCCTTTAAATACTCTAACTTGCCACTGGGTGGAGTGGCACCTTATAAACAATAGAAGCCTGTGCACTCCTGCCAGTAATAATCCTCCCTCTCCTGACTACACTGACTAAAGCCCCTTTCACATCAGTGTTTTTCGCTGATTTCGGTAGATGCAGCAGATTTACCGCATCTACCGCATTTGCCGCCTAACGGTCACACTTGCGGCACACTTGCGGCAAGCCCCATGTATTGTCTATGGGGCTTTCGGCAGGTGCGGTAAGTGCGGTATAGCTGCAGTTCCGGCACTTGCGGCCCAGAAAAAATCCGCTGCTGACCGCGTTTTTTTTCGCCGGAACTGCAGCTAATCCGCACCTGCCGCAAGCCCCATAGGCAATGCATGGGGCTTGCCGCAAATGCGCCGCAAGTGCAACCGTTAGGCGGCAGATGTGGTAAATCTGCCGCAATCAGCGAAAAATGCTGATGTCAAAGCAGCCTAAACCTGTTTGAACCAGTTCCAGGAAGTGAGAGGCCTGAGGGAGAGGCTCCTCCCGCCATTGCAATGTCTGAGAGGCCTGAGGTAGAGGCTCCTCACACTGTTGCTATGTTTGAGGCCTGAGGTAGATGCTCCGCCCACCATTGCTATGTGTGAGAGGCCTGAGGTAGAGACTCCTCCCACCATTGCTATGTGTGAGAGGCCTGAGGTAGAGGCTCCTCCCACCATTGCTATGTGTGAGAGGCCTGAGGTAGAGGCTCCTCCCACCATTGCTATGTGTGAGAGGCCTGAGGTAGAGACTCCTCCCACCATTGCTATGTGTGAGAGGTCTGAGGTAGAGGCTCCTCCCAACATTGCTATGTGTGAGAGGCCTGAGGTAGAGGCTCCTCCCACCGTTGCTATGTGTGAGAGGCATGAGGTAGAGGCTCCTCCAACCATTGCTATGTGTGAGAGGCCTGAGGTAGAGGCTCCTCCCACCATTGCTATGTGTGAGGCCTGAGGTACAGGCTCCTCCCACCATTGCTATGTGTGAGGCCTGAGGTAGAGGCTCCTCCTACCATTGCTACGTGTGAGAGGCCTGAGGTAGAGGCTCCTCCTACTGTTGCTATGTCAGCTAGTTATGAGAATGATCTGTCATACGCACACATTGACCTCTAGATGGCAGCAAAGTACAATGCTAAATGTGCATTTCTCAGTCCTCACTGTACAGACATCGCATCATATATGACAGATTTCATAACTCACAGTGACCAAAGTAATTCTGGCCACTGGAACAAATCTACTGCCAAATGACAACTGGGTCACCAAGCAGCAGTACATACCACACGACACGTCTCCAGGGGTTCAGCCATACCCAGCACAAAGAGGTGTAAACAATCAGAAATATAGCCATGTAGCCTCCATAAATGAACATTATTAGTGGCATGAATTGCACAGAAGGGCGCCGTCACTTCACTGCCACAATGTTTTTGGTGAGTTTTTGATGCTGTGTATTTTCACTCCATGAAAAAATAAAGCATCTTACAGGTAACATGTAGAAATCTCCTGCCCGCTGTGCTTCTTGTTTACCTCAGCATTTGGTCAGTACTTTACCTCAGGGTGTTTTCACATCTAAGGGTGGTGTGCGTTTTGCTAAACCTGCGTTTCTAGGCGTTTTTACCACTAAAAACGCATAAAAACGCTAGCGTTTTTGCCCCCATTGATTTCAATGGAAACGCATGTAAAAATGCAAAAAAATGTAAAACACGTGCGTTTTTAAAAATGCAAAACGTATGCGTTTTTGCCAACGTTGCCCAAAACATCAGGGAAGACGTTTTGTGGTGCGTTGGCAAAAACGCATGCGCTTTGCGTTTTTGAAAACGCACATGCGTTTTGCATGCGTTTTTACATGCGTTTTTACATGCGTTTCCATTGAAATCAATGGGGGCAAAAACGCTAGCGTTTTTATGCGTTTTTAGCGGTAAAAACACCCAGAAAAGCAAATTTAGCAAAACACACACCACCCTTAGATGTGGAACAGGCCTCAGTATTTGTAGCCAAATCCAGGAGTGGGTGATAAATACAGAAGTGGTAACGTGTTTTTATGAAGTTACCGTCACACGTGGCAATATGGCTTCCATATCGCCGTAAATTCATGTATTTCGCGAATGTGGAAACTGCATCACCTGTGTGTAGTGGCGTGAGACAGGGAGATTTTATCGCGTGAAATCACTGGTGGAGCGTCGCCTGATCGTCCTGCTCTGCTGAGAAATCAGGCGATTTCCACCAGACGATTTCTGCGCATCTTGGCGTGTGACAGGGCAATAGGGATTTAGAAAGCGAGCTCAGGCCGTCTGGAAGCAATTCCAGAGGCGTGCCTGTGCGTTCTGTTTGGCGTGCCCCGTCTGCCGCGATTGGTGGTCACTCCTGCGTTCCCATTGGCTGGCCATAGCTAAGGCGCCATATTTGAAACGCAATATAGTAGAAAGAACACATGTGTCATATAGTGGGCCGACTTCCTGACTAGGCTGACCAATGGCGATGCAGTTGTGTTGGCCAATCAGAGTGTTAGGGGCGCGGTGTACAACACTCTGGCACGCCTGTATCCTCGCCGCGCTCACACTCTACGCCCACATCGCTGATATGGTGGTGGCGTGTGACGCGGCGATTTGGCAGCGACGTGGGAATGTCAAATTGCTTCCGGCCTGCGCCAAGCAATTTCCGGAACTCAAGATCACCAAACATCGCATGCGAGATGTCTATGTGTGACACGGCGACGGCGATGTGCAAAAAAGTGTCCGAAACGTGCACGCTCACGTCAAATTGCCAGCCATATGGCGGCGATATTGCTACATGTGATGGTACCTTTATACTTTTCCTCTGATTGATCAAGATCCATATGCCATTTTGCACAAAATTTGGGATCTGTTACCCCTCTGATCGTTTCTTAAAAGAATCAACTTGCTCAGCTTTCTCTGTTAGGCCATGTTCACACACGTGTTTTTTTGACCATCTCTGCGTTTTTGGGCTGTTAAAAAAAACGCAGGTGCGTTAACGCAGGGTACATTTGAGTGTAGCTGCGTTTTTCAGCTCCATTTGCGTTTTTTACCCCTAGTCCAAAAAACGCTGCATGCAGCGTTTTTGGGTGCTGTAAAAAAACGCATGTGCGTTTTTCCAAAAACGCATGCGTTTTTTTAACATGGGGCCCTATGGGAAACGCATGCAAAAACGCATGGTACATTAGTACCTTTTAGTGCCATTCAAAAACGCATGCGTTTCCCATAGGGGCCCATGTTAAAAAAACGCATGCGTTTTTGAAAAAACGCACATGCGTTTTTTTAACATGGGGGCCCTATGGGAAACACATGCGTTTTTAAAAGGCACATTTATGCACCCTGCGTTAACGCTTGCGTTTTTGCCTGCGTTTTTGGTGAAAAAATGACTAAGTCCAAAAACGTGGCAAATCCTATCAGACACACAAGGGACATTTTTTAGCACTCTTAAAAAAACGCATGTGGTTTTAAGAGTGCTAAAAAAAACGCAAATTGTGTGTGAACATAGCCTCAGGCTGGGGTTCCACATAAGCCCTCAGTCCGTTTTTGGCTTCAGTTTTCTCATTTTTTTTTCTAAGTCCAAAAACTGACAGAAAAACGGATTGGGTGTAATAAACACCCTGTCCGTTTTTCTATGGAGCTCCAAACATTGCCCTGTCCGTTTTTGAGTCAAAAACGTTGCATGCAACGTTTTTGGCATCAGTTAAAAAACGCATGCGTTTTCATGCGTTTTTTTTAACATGGAGCCCTATGGGAAACGCATGCGCGAACGCATGCAAACGCGCACTTGCGTTTGCGCATGCGTTCGCGCATGCGTTTTTTTAATGAAAATTCCAAAAACGTTCAGGAATGCAGGAGGCTCAAAAAGCACCCAGAAAAAAACGGATTGGTGATGAAAATCACTTCCAAAAACGGATTTCTATGTGTGACCACAGCCTTAGCCCCATAGACAAAAGTGAGAAAAGTGCAAGATTTTGCGGGGAGCGGTATCACCACCAGCACTGACAAATTAGTGTCAATTATAGAAGATATTTATCTTTGATCATATCAGTTGTAGATAATGAAAATGTGCCAAATTCTTCTAGAGACTTGCACATCTTAAATAAATTAGGCATATTTTATTCCTCTGCACAGCAATTTTAGGTGTATTAAACACCAGCACAAATCCGATTAGATATTCTTCAATCTTGCCCAGTATAATGAAGGGCAGTCATTATTTCTGGTTTTCAGAGTTTTACAGATAGAGATCTCCAGATTCTCATTATCTACTTATAAACACACACAGTTTTGAAATTCTATTAACTTGGGGAAATGACTACATTCATGCCTCAGCATTTCACACTTCTGGCTGGGTATCATTTAAAACTGTCATCCCAATCCTGGCAGACTTTTGATGGATCTCACTGTGTGTTCTTAACTGACTGACTCGGATATAATGATTGCTTATACCCTCATTTAGAGAAGTCTTTTTATTTTTCATGATAAGTCACAGAATATTCACAAAAGCATTTTGGAATTAATTTATTAGAAAATCTAGCATACCAACAAAGGATTATATACCTACTCTGGAAGAGCATGACCACATGGGCTTCATAAATGGGTCACCAGTAACCTCCCGTACTCGTTTGGAGGAACATAAGTCATAATATGCAGAGCAATGGCAAATACTTCATAGACATGGATATTCACATCTTTACTTTGTGTTCCAAATTATTATGCAAATTGGTTTTAAGTGTCATAGGGTTTTTATTTATTTTTTTCCTATGAAACCCATTGATGGTATTGTGTCTCAGGGTTCTTTGGATCATTGAAATCAATCTCAGATACCTGTGATAATTAGTTTGGCAGGTGAGCCCAATAAAAGGAAAACTGGGTGTTCCACAATATTACGCAGGCCACAGTTTTCAAGTAACATGGGAAAGAAAAAGGATGTCTCTGCTGACGAAAAGCAACAAATAATGCAATGCCTTGGACAAGGAATGAAAACATTTGATAAAGCACAAAAAAGTAAGCGTGATCATCGCATTGTGAAGAGATGTGTGGCTGATTCTGAGCACAGATGTGTTCGTGCAGATAAAGGCAGAATGAGGAAGGTTTCTGCCAGGCAAGTTCATCAGATTAAGAGAGCAGCTGCTAAAAAGGCCTTACAAACCAGCAAACAGATATTTGAAGCTGCTGGTGCCTCCGGAGTCCTCGAACCTCAAGGTGTAGGATCCTTCAATGACTTGCTGTGGTGCATAAACTTACTATTTGGCCACCCCTAAACAGTGCTCACAAGCAGAAACGGTTGCAGTGGGTCCTGATATACATGAACACTAATTTTCAAACAGTCTTGTTTACTGATGAGTGCCGAGCAACCCTGGATGGACCAGATGAATAGAGTAGTGTATGGTTGGTGGATGCCACCATGTCCCAACAAGGCTGCGACGTCAGCAAGGAGGTGGAGGTGTCATGTTTTGGGCCGGAATCATTGGGAAACAGCTGGTTAGCCCCCTTAAGATTCCTGAAGGTGTGAAAATGACCTCTGCAACTTATATAGAGTTTCCAACTGAGAACTTTCTTCCATGGTACAAAAAGCAAAAACGTGCCTTTAGGAGCAAAATCATCTTCATGTATGTCAATGCACCATCTCATGCTGCAAAGAATACCTCTGTGCCATTGGCTGCTATGAGCATAAAAGGAGATAAACTCATGGTGTGGCCACCATCTTCCCCTGACCTCAACCCTATAGAGAACCTTAGGAGTATAATCAAGCGAAAGATCTATGAGGGTGGGAGGCAGTTCACATCAAAACAGCAGCTCTCGGAGGCTATTCTGACATCATCCAAAGAAATACAAGCAGAAATTCTCCAGAAACTCACAATATCAATGGATGCAAGAATTGTGAAGGTGACATCAAAGAAGGGTTCCTATGTTAACATGTAATTTGGCCTGTTAGGATGTTTTGGAGTTAAATAGCTTTTTATTTCAGTGAATGTGACCTGTTAATTCTGCAAATTCAACAAATGAGCATTTCAAAAATGTTCTTTCAAACATATCAAATGTTTAGAAACTCTACTGTGCCTAATATATTTGGAACAGTGCTTTTAGAGTTTTTTTAATTTTGAAAATTATACTGTTATCATAGGGAGATTTCTTCAATAAAATTTGATGTATACTCTAACGGGTGATGACTTTTATTACACTGACTGTCATTTACACCAACCATTTAGAAAAATCAGAGAAATAGAACATTTGCATAATAATTTGGAATACAGTGTGTAAATGAAAGTGAATCATCTTTAGTATTAGTCCAACTTCTTTTACAAGATGTTTTTATTGGTATTGGTCCAACTTCTGAATCCACCACAGTTCGTGAGAATAAAGAGGCTGTGTGGCTACTTTATTACTGCAACTTCTTCCAATACTCTTCCCACTACATGCGGTCCCTAGACCACTTGCCCAGCAAAGAAGTGCAACAAGGCTCCATTAATGGATTATTCCAAATTAATTAGCAAGTTACCTGAAATCTATAGGATAATTGATAACTTGCTGAATGCTGTGGGCCTGGAGGCTGGGACCCCCAGGAATGCTGAGAATAAGGCTCTGCAGAGTAATGTCTTGAGGGAAACAGAGGATACCTTGCTTAGCTTTCTCCGGCAGCCACATAAACAATAATAAAGAGATCTGACATGCGCACTTCCACTACGTTCAATATTGAGCTCTGCAGAGACCAATTCTCAGCATTATAGGCTCCAAATAGTCTTACAAAAGCAATCGCCAAGTTATTCCATATCATATTCACGGGTAATGACATGCTATTTTGGGAATAACTCTTTAAAGTGAAGGTGTTAAGAGTGAGGAACGACAAAAGAACCACCTCACCTATACTGTATATATATATAAAGAAAAAATAGAATCAGCACAACCTTATTCTCATTAGTGGGTGCAATACTTCCTGTATGAACGGTGCTTTGTCCGTCATCACCATAAATGCAAAAAACAGGCAGCACGCCTTTGTTTTCTCAAAGTGGACTTTTCTTTATTCCAACCTTATGTGTAATGTTTCGGAGTTAATCCTCCTTCCTCAAGTATAGTGCAACAAGTGAATCAAGAATCTTATATACATGTATAACTTAATCAGCAATTACATAAAACTTGTGTATAACTCCAGTACACATCTCAGGAATAGGTGCATTATAGTGCCATATAGTGGTGCATACCTAAAGTGCTCCAACAGTGCTAATTACTCCAGTCCAGCTGAAGTTGTTAATACAGTACACACATATCATGTACTAATGTGTTTATAACTGGCACCTGTGTATAAAATTGATCATTATATAGCGCGGTTTACCTGATCCTCCCCTTCGCCGTGTGTATTACTGGTGCTGTGTTCCCGGCGTCTTCGGGGTAACACTGTGCATGCGCAGGTATGCGTCGCGTCATTTGACACTGCAGCGCTATCGCGCATGAGCGAATCCACTGCGGCTATCTTGCATGATGGCAAATCAGCGGGTTTTTTTGCCCATACACTATTCTTATAAAAACCTTTTTAATCAAATTACATTGGGGCATCTTATAAGTGAAAATGGGACCAAAATCACATATTGTAGCTGGCCTGGAAGGCAACCCCGGATTGTTCATCACAAAACCTCCAAGGAAACCCAGTGTGAGAGTTTGAACAGGACGGTAGATGGTTAGTCCACCACACTGTCCCCACTCCACACTTAAACCAGGTCTCTCATTCAAACGGGTCCCATAACTCAAAAGATTATACATAAAACTTTATGCTTATCAAAAATTATGAATTTTATTTATGCAAACACAGCCCAATCAAAGTATATGAATTGGTGATATCGGATAGGATTCAGGTGCCCCACCTATAAGATAAAAAATATATATTAAAAACATATATTATAAAGTATATATCTCATACAGTATCAGAGTATATACATATATTCCAATATATTTTATCTGTGCACCTTCAAGTCAGAGTATGAATTTTAAAATCCACGTTGAGGCCATTGTAATTTAAAGATCCATTCTAGTTATTTCTTTTTAATATGGCTATTCTATTACCACCTCGTCTTTGTGGTGGTACATGGTCTATCAATCTGAATTTAATGTCTGTGTCCTTGTGGCATTTACCCACACAATGTTTTGCAACTGGGAGATCCACCCTTTTCTTACGTATAGAGTGTTTGTGGTTACTAAATCTAGTTTTGAAATCACAGGTGGTCCCCCCTATGTACCAAAGACCACAAGGTCACACCAACATATATATCGCATAGTCAGATTCACAAGTGAGGAATTGATTGATTTTATATGTCTGATGTGTACGTTCATTACCAAAACTACTGCCCTTTAACATTGCTTTACAATTTATACATCCTAAACAGGGAAAACAACCTTTCCTGTCTATTCCAGTTAATGATCCTTGCTTTTGTTTCTTAAAGGATCCTACATCAGAACGCACCAACTGATCTTCTAGATTCATACTGCGGCGGTACAAGAAGAGGGCTGGATTCTTGAATTCTTTAACTTCAGATAAGCCATTAGAAAGAACCTTCCAATGCTTTCTGATTATCTTAGATATTGCATCATTTTCTTCACAATAGGATGAGACAAAGGGAATGCGTTTCACATCTTCCTTAATTTTATGTTGCAACAAATCATCTCTTTTAAGATTAGTGAGTTTAACTCGATGCTTTTGTAAACGTTTTTAGGGTAACCCCTATTCACATATTTTTCAGTCATTACATCCAAAGTATTGTTTAAATTGGATTCATCACTCTCAATCCTTTTTGCTCTCAGGAATTGACCAAAAGGTATCGACTTTACCATATTACGTAGATGGTGACTAGAGAATAATAATAAATTATTCTCATCCGTAGGTTTTGTATATGTCTTAGTGACAATGGTTTTACCAACCTTTTCGACCATAACATCTAAAAATTGTAAATAATCTGGTGAGTGGACCATTGTGAAATTAATGGTCTTATTTACGGTGTTCAAAAACCCAAAAAAATCAAATAGCATTTTATCCATACCGGTCCAAAGGAGGAAGATGTCATCGATGTATCTCCACAACCCCCTAATATATGGATGGTGGTGGGACACAGCGATGACATCCTCCTCCAGGACCCCCATGGTAATATTCGCGTATGAGGGGGCCATCGCAGTACCTCTCCTTTGTTCGAAAAAATAGTCTCCGTATAAAAAATAATTTTTCGTTAAGACAAGTGTTAATAACTCCTGAATCAAATCCTGTACCTCATTAGAAAAATCAAAATGATTCAATTTTTTCTTGACACATTGTATACCAAATTCGTGTTCAATTGATGTATATAAATTCGTTACATCAAATGAAACCAGTGAACAGGTGTCTTCCTCTATTTTCAAACTTGACATTTTTGTTAAAAAATCGGTAGTATCTTTTACATGGGAAAAAAATCCAGAAGCAATAGGGTTCAGTATTTTATCTAGAAAAATTCATATATGGCTCAGCACTGAATCAGTGCCTGCCACTATAGGCCGCCCAGGAAGATCTACCAAAGATTTGTGTATTTTAGGTACCATATATACTTGTGTATAAGCCGAGTTTTTCAGCCCAAAAATTGGGCTGAAAAGTCCCCCCCTCGGCTTATACACGGGTCAATACGGTATATAGCAGCCCCAGTGGTGTATACCGTGTTTCCCCGAAAGTAGGGCGCCCCCGAAAGTAAGTCATGCTTTGGGGGGCACCCTACTTGCTAATATAAGACACCCCCCCGAATGTAAGGCGTACCTTTTGCGGATCACATCACCGGATCTGCGGCACCGCTCCCCGTGCCCCCGCTGTCCCCACTGTCAGTCCCCGCCAGTTTGCTGTATACTATTCTCGGTGCCCTGGAGCGCTCCGGCGCTCTTTCCTGCTCTCCACCCCGCCCACGAGCCCTGCGCCAATCACAGCGCAGGAATCATGGGCCAGCTGACGTGATCATGGGCTCCGGCGCTGTGATTGGCCCAGGGCTCCGGCGCTGTGATTGGCCCAGAGCAGGAGCCAATCACAACCCAGGACTGACGTCAGCTGGCCCATGTGCACCACCAAAGCAGCAGAGGAAAGAAAAGAAAGAAGGTAAGAAAGTGAAAGTGTGTGTGAGATTTGTGTGTGAGATGTGTGTGTGTGATGTGTGTGTGTGAGATGTGTGTGTGAGATGTGTGTGTATGTGTGTGTGTGTGTGTGATGTGTGTGTATGTGTGTGTGTGTGAGATGTGTATGTGTGTGTGAGATGTGTGAGATGTGTGTGTGTGAGATGTGTGTGAGATGTGTGTGTGTGTGAGTTGTGTGTGTGTGTGACATGTGTATGTGTGTGTGTGAGATGTGTGTGTGTGTGTGAGATGTGTATGTGTGTGAGATGTGTGTGTGTGTGAGATGTGTGTGTGTGTGTGTGTGTGTGAGATGTGTGTGTGTGTGTGTGTGTGTGTGAGATATGTGTGTGTGTGTGTGAGATGTGTGTGTGAGATGTGGCAGGCTGTCATTTTGTCATTTGTCTTTTTTTTGGGGGCTAATATAAGACACCCCCGAAAGTAAGACATGGCGGTCTTTTTGGACCAAAAAAAAATATAAGACGGTGTCTTACTTTCGGGGAAACACGGTAGCAGCCCCAGTGGCCCCCAAATGCTGGCACTCGCCCCCCCTCTGTTGTAAGGGCCCCCCCGCTGCTTAACTTACCACCCCCGGTCTTCTGCATCGCTGGTCTTCTGTGCTCCATTTTCCATGCTCCCGTCCGGCTGCATCCGGAATCCCCGGCCGTCGCAGTTACGATGATCGTGCTACGGCCGGGGACCCCGGATGCAGCCGGACGGGAGCATGGAAGACGGAGCACAGAAGACCGGCGGTGCAGAAGACCGGGGATGGTAAGTTAAGCAGCAGGGGGGGGGGCCTTACAACAGAGGGGGGTGAGTGCCAGCATTTGGGGGCCACTGGGGCTGCTGTATACCACTGGGGCTGCTATACACCACTGGGGCTGCTGTATACCACTGGGGCTGCTATATACCACTGGGGCTGCTGTATACCACACCACTGGGGCTGCTGTATACCACTGGGGCTGCTGTATACCACTGGGGCTGCTGTATACCACTGGGGCTGCTATATACTACTGGGGCTGCTATATACCACTGGGGCTGCTGTATACCACTGGGGCTGCTGTATACCACTGGGGCTGCTGTATACCACACCACTGGGGCTGCTGTATACCACTGGGGCTGCTGTATACCACTGGGGCTGCTATATACTACTGGGGCTGCTATATACCACTGGGGCTGCTATATACCACTGGGGCTGCTGTATACCACACTACTGGGGCTGCTGTATACCACTGGGGATGCTATATACCACTGGGGCTGCTATATACCACTGGGGCTGCTATATACTACTGGGGCTGCTATATACCACTGGGGCTGCTGTATACCACTGGGGCTGCTATTTACCACTGGGGCTGCTGTATACCACTGGGGCTGCTATATACCACTGGGGCTGCTATATACTACTGGGGCTGCTATATACCACTGGGGCTGCTGTATACCACTGGGGCTGCTATATACAACTGGGGCTGCTGTATACCACACTACTGGGGCTGCTATATACCACTGGGGCTGCTATATATACTACTGGGGCTGCTATATACCACTGGGGCTGCTTTATACCACTGGGGCTGCTGTATACCACTGGGGCTGCTATATACCACTAGGGCTGCTGTATACCACACCACTGGGGCTGCTATATACCACTGGGGCTGCTATATACTACTGGGGCTGCTATATACCACTGGGGCTGCTATATACTACTGGGGCTGCTGTATACCACTGGGGCTGCTGTATACCACTGGGGCTGCTGTATACCACTGGGGCTGCTATATACCACTGGGGCTGATGTATACCACACCACTGGGGCTGCTGTATACCACTGGGGCTGCTGTATATACTGCTGGGGCCTGTATATACCACTGGGGAGGCTGCTGTATACTACCACTGGGGAGGCCTGTGTACCACTTGGGGAGGCTGCTGTATACCACACTGCTGGGGGCTGTACACCTGTGCTGGGGTTCACCCTCGGCTTATACACGAGTCAATAGGTTTTCCAGGTTTTGGGGGCAAAAGTAGGGGGGTCGGCTTATACACGGGTCGGCTTATACACGAGTATATACGGGTAACACATATATTATGGGGATTGATGGATATTTGACTACCATAAAATCAAAAACGTCCTGAGAAATTATTATTCTTTTGTACTGCTGGTTCTAATATTGATTTCAACATCAGTTGGTTTCAAATTTCGGATCTCCGATTAATTTTTTGTATACATTGGAGTCATAAACCTGTCTATTTAATTCTCTCAGATATGCCTCCTTGTTCATGATGACGACACCGCCACCCTTATCTGTGCTCTTATTGATGATGTCGTCATCATGGACAAGTTTCCTCAAAGCCTCAATCTCAACAACAGTCAGATTTGGTTTTGAATATTCACTCACTGCCATTTTTCTCAAATTTTCTATATCCTTATTAACTCCCTCCATAAAGGATGTAATACTCACTGAGTAGCTAGGGGGATTAAAATCACTCTGTTTTGATAGATTTAAATCTTTACAATTAAATACATATTCATTAGTTTTTACAGAACTCGTACTTTTATTAAACCATTCTTTTAACTTTAACCGCCTATAACATTTTTCAAAGTCTATCTTAACCTGAAACCAATTAGCATATGTAGTAGGGGTAAAGCTAAGATCTTTATGTTCCCGGAAGACTCTGGGAACACAGCACCAGTAATACACATGGTGAAGGGGAGGATCAGATAAACCGCGCTATATAATGATCAATTTTATACACAGGTGCCACTTATAAACACATTAGTACATGATATGTGTGTACCGTATTAACAACTTCAGCTAGACTGGAATAATTAGCACTATTTGAGCACTTTAGATATGTACCACTATATGGCACTATAATTCACCTATTACTGAGATGTGTACTGGAGTTATACACAAGTTTTATGTAATTGCTGATTAAGTTATACATGTATATAAAATTCTTGATTCACTTGTTGCACTATGCTTGAGGAAGGAGGATTAACTTTGAAACGTTGCACATAAGGTTGGAATAAAGAAAAGTCCACTTTGAGAAAACAAAGGAGTGCTGCCTGTTTTTTGCATTTATGGTGATGATGGCCGAAGCACCGTTCATACAGTAAGTATTGCACCCACTAATGAGAATAAGGTTGTGCTGATTCTATTTTTTCTTTATATATATATATATATATATAAATAAACGCAGGGAGGCAGTAGGTTAGGACCCGGTAGGATGAGACACCTTGACGCTGGTTACCAGGTTCACATGCTATGGCCATCGTATCATCACTTTGGAAGCCAAACCTCTCAAGGACCTTATCTAGATGTTTGATGAGGACCTTGAATCCACAGGTGCTTCACAGAATTTTATCATGTTGAGCCGTGAAAAAAAGAATCACAGATCTCCCCATGAAAACGTTATTTTATCCCCAATTTTGTATTTTCACAAGGGTATTAGGAGAAAATACAAAAACCCTATAATTTGTGGTGAAATTTCTCCTCAGTATGCTCATACTGCATATGCTTTTGGAGAGCTACTGATGAGCCTAAAGAGTGGAAACCCACCACAAGTGACCCTATTTTGGAAACTATACCCCTCAAGGAACTTTTGTAGATGTGTGGTGAGCACCTGGAACCCCCAGATGCTTCACAGGTTTGCCGTGAAAATAAAAAAAATCACATATTCTCCACAAAAATGTTCTTTCAGCTGAAATTTTTTTATTTCCACAAGGGTAACAGGAAAAAATGGACTCTATAATTTATATTACAATTTCTCCTGAGTACACTGATATCCCATATGTGGTATAAATATAATGTTTGGGCGCAGAGCAGGGCTTGAAAGGGAAGAATCGTCATTTGACTTTTGAAAGGCAAAATTAGAATCGATAGCCGATACCCTGTTGCGTTTGGAAAGACCCTGATGTGCCTAAACAGTGGATTCCCACCACTTTGAAAACTAAACCTCTCAAGGAACTTATCTAGATATTGGGTGAGTACCTTGAACCCACAGGTGCTTCACAGAATTTTATCATGTTGAGCCATGAAAAAAAGAATCACAGTTTTCTCCACAAAAATGTTATTTTAACCCCAAATTTTGTATTTTCACAAGGCTATGAGGAGAAAATGGGCCATAAAATATGAGGGGCGTCATTAAAGTTTTCCCCTGACCCATTTCTATTTATTATAGGATGCAGAAACTGCACATGTGTAATGATATAAGTCTCTATTGGATACTTACCAATTTGCAATGCTGAACTGATAACGGTCTTTCTTTTACAGGTGCTGAAGTGGTGAGAGGTGATAGGCTATGTGCGCACTGGCCGGCGGGTTTGTGTCGGCGGCGGCTGGGCGGACCCGCCAGGAAGCTCCGGAGCCGTCCACCGGCTTCCTGGCGGGTATGTGCGGCGGGTGACGGGTGGGTGGCCAGCGGGTTAGCGGCGGCGGTGTTGCGGCGGCTGGAAGCAATACATGATTCTGCTTGCAGCCGCTGCAGAACCGGCCGGATTATAGAACATGCTCATTCTTTGCTAACCCGCTGGGAACCCAGCGGGTTAGCAACGGATGAGCATGTGTAAACCGCTGTTGTATGGACACCGGGTGTCGGTTTACATAGGTTTCAATGTTAATCCAAACGCCGGTTTGGATTAACATAAATTTACATGAAATTTATGTAAACCGACCGGCGGTTTACACACCTAATCCGACCCTAACCCGGCCAGTGCGCACATACCCATACTGCACCCAGAGGAATACAGAGCAGTCATCAAGTAATTCTTCAGGTCAGTACAATTACAGGATAACTGGAGCCATTAAGTTCCGCAGTGAGATCCTGCATACTAATTTTGCCTCTTTTAAACCATAAGACTAATTTTATAGAAAAGAAAATTCCATTGCTGTACTCTGACACCTATGACAGTTTTTATTTCTCCCCTAAGAGAGCGGTATGGTAGCTTGTTTTTTGCGGAACAAGATGACATTTTCAGTGATACCATTTTTATTTATATGCAACTTTTTGATCGCATATCACTTCACTATTTTTGGTGTTATGATAAAAAACATTTTTTGCCATGTTTTTTATTTTTATTTTTACAGTGTTTACTGAAGTACCGTATTTTCCGCTTTTTAAGACGCACTTTTGCCTCCCCCAAACTGGGGGGTAAAAGGGGGTGCGTCTTAAAAAGCGGATGTGAAAAAATAATCAATAAAAAAAAAAAAATGAAATATTACCAAGGGGTGAGGGGTGCGCCTGCCGAGTGGGGGTGCCGGACGCAGGTTCCGTAGGGTGAGGGGCACAGATTCCATACCGGAGCTGCAGAGGATGACCGGTGGTAGCGAGCGGTGGGCACCGCCATATTCTCTCTACCCGGCTGCATTCACTAAGCAGTGTGCAGCCGGCCGGTAGAGGTGCAGACTCCAGAATGGCCGCGGGTCTCCGTTATGGCCGCGGCCATTTTGTTGACGTCTTTCCTGACTGGCTGCACAGTTAGTAATACTACTGAATGCAGCCAGCCAAAAGAAACATGGCGGCGCCCACCGCTTGCTGCCACCTCTCATCCCCTGGTACTCCGCTCCTGCCCCGTGCCCCCACTGCAGCGTCGACCCTGCTACTGTGCCTCTCACCCTCCTGAACCTGCCTCCGGACCCCCGCTCAGCAGCCGCATGTCAGTAAGCCATTGGGGTCTGGGGGGGGGGATGGGGGGGATAGGGAAGAGGCATATATACACAAAAGGGGCAATACACAGGATGGGGACATATATACAAGATGGGGGGGGGGTGATAGTTTCAGGATGGGGGGACATATATAAAGGATGGGGGGCATAGTTTCAGGATGGGGCATATATACAGGTTGGCGGACATTTATACAGGATGGGGGACATATATACAGGTTGGGGGGCATATACACAGGATGGGGGGCATATACACAGGATGGGGGGCATATATACAGGATGGGGGGCATATATACAGGATGGGAGACATATACACAGGATGGGGGGCATATATACAGGATGGGGGACATATATACAGGATGGGGGGGCATATATATAGGATGGGGGGGCATATATACAGGATGGGGGCATATAGATAAGATGGGGGAATATATATGCCAGAATGGGGTATATATACAGGATGGGGGCCGTATTTACAGCATGGGGACATATATACCAGGATGAGGGACATGTATACCAGAATGGAGGGGACATATATACCGGAATACCAGGATGGGGGGGTTTATGTACCAGGATGAGGGACATATATACTGATTTGTAAGACGGACACTGGCATTATAAGACGGACCCCATTTAACATTAAAAATAATTTATTTTCTCTTTTCCTTCACCAAATTTGGGGGTGCGTCTTATAATCAGGTGCGTCTTATAAAGCGAAAAATACGGTAATAGTGAATTAGTGTGACAGTTTTTAAAATTGATATCTAAAAAAGTGGAGAATGCGCAATAGGGTCTTATCTTTTTTATATAGGTCAAAAAGGTTCAAAATCAGAATCGCTCACCTGATAAGGTTGTGTGACACACAACCAGCTTGATCGCTCATAAATGCAGTTGCTGCAGGGACTGTACCTACACAGGTTACTACGGTTATCGATCAATCTTCTGGACAAAGTACCTTAGGTCCGCGCTGCTGCCAGATGGATATAAATGACTCCAAAGACACCGGGATGTCTGGATCAAAGTGATGACTTGCTTTATTTTCCGACGCGTTTCAGAACCACATACAGAGCTCCTTCTTCAGGATGTTCCCTGAGGAAGGAGCTCTGTATGTGGCTCTGAAACGCGTCGGAAAATAAAGCAAGTCATCACTTTGATCCAGACATCCCGTTGTCTTTGGTGTCATTTATATCCATCTGGCAGCAACGTGGACCTAAGGTACTTTGTCCAGAAGATTGAGTTTTTAAAATTGAATCGTTCTGGGGGCGTCAGTACCAAATATGTGCACTTTAATTTTCCATAAATATACATATTTATTGTTATCATACTTGTTTTCAATTTTTCTGCCCTTTTATTTTGATTTAGAAAAAAAAAATTATATATATATATATATATATATATTTACAATTTCTTTTTACTTTTACTTAGCCTCTATTTGGGACTTAAATGTTTATTACTCTGGTCGCTGCTATAATCCATTGCAATGCACCAATATTGCAATGGATTACACCTGTTATTTTTCACTGACAGAAGCCTCTACACCAAGCTCCTGGCATTGTCTTGGAGGTTTGCCATCGCTGGGTGACCCGGAGGTCATCATGATGACCACGGGTTGCCATGGCAATGATCGAGCCCAATTATGATGTCGCGGGGGTCCCATTTGCTTGGGAGAGGAGTGCACTCCCTCCCCCTGCCTCCTAAATAGTGCAATCTCTATTGATTGCAGCATTTAGGGGGTTATAAAGCCAGGGGCGTGCAGGTACTTTTCCCAGCTGTAAGAACTGGGGCTCAGTCGTCGTGTCTGCCCAGTGATAGCTTGGGCACAGATACTGTGCCTGCGTGAAAGCCATGACATACCTCATATGTCCAAGGGCAGGAACCAAGCTTGACATGTAGGAGGTATGTCATAGGTCATTAAAGGGTTAAAGGACTCCCAGCACTTATTCTCCTAATCTTATCTAACTGAGTAATGTAGTATAGGTACTGCAATATACAATGTAAAGTATTTATACCACATGACCTTTTCATCATGTCTTCATGCTATACCCACAATCGAAAATGTATTTTATTGGGATTTTATGTGATATACCATCACGAAATGTAAAGTTAATGATACATGCTTTTCTAAATATTTTAAAAATATAAATCTGAAAATTATGATGTGAATTTGTATTTAGCCCATTATTATCTAATACTTTTAAGTAAAATCCTGAGTGACCAATTGCCTCCAGTCACCTAGTTAGTAAATTGAGTCCAGTGTATTTATTCCCAGTATATCTACAGCTGTTTCTCATGGTGCACTGTTTAGTCCATCATCTAAAAATGGAAGGAGTATGGCACAACTGCCACCTCACCAAGACATGGCCGTCCACCTAAACTGACATTCCATAGAAGGAGCGCACTAATTAGAGAAGTAGCCAAGAGGCTCATGATCACTCTGTAGGAGCTGCAGAGATCCACAGCTCAGATGGGAGGACCTTATTAGTAATGTGCTCCACAAATCTGTCCTTTACAGAAGAGTGGCAGAAAGAAAAACATTCATATGATACATACGTTTTTATAATTTTTTTTTGTGTATTAAAAGAGGAAACAAAGACATGACAAAATTAGACTTGCTTAGGGTCCTTTCACATCAGCGGTTTTGCACTGATCGCGGCAGTTGCGGTGAAAAAAACGAAACTGCCGCGATTATCGCATAACGGCTGCACTTGCAGCACACTTGCGGCAAGCACCATACAATGTATATGCGGGTTTGCGGCAGGTGCGTCAAGTGCGGTATCGGCACTTGTGCCAGGTGCGGCCGCGAAAAAAACGCGGTCAGCCGCGGTTATTTTGTTGCCGCACCTGACGCAAGTGCCGATACCGCACTTGCCGCACCTGCCGCAAGCCCGCATATATACATTGTATGTGGCTTGCCGCACGTGTGCCGCAAGTGCAGCCGTTATGCTGTAATCGCGGCAGTTGCAGTTTTTTCACCGCAACTGCCACGATCAGCACAAAACCGCTGATGTGAAAGGACCCCTACACATATAACATTGTTTACTCAGAATGATGTTTCTTAACGCTAGGTAAGTGCAAAAAATGGGGGGTTGCGGCGGGATAGGAAAGAAAAATAAGTTTAATTAAGGGGAAAGAAAACGAAAGGAGAAGAGAGGAGGGAAATATCCATTTAAGAAGCAAAAAGAGGAAGCCATTTTTGAAAGCAAGTCATAAGAAGTCCTATTGCAGTCTACAAAAAGCAATGCAGAGTACACAGCTTGGTGAAGAATGAGATCAGACCAAAGTAGAATATTTAGGGCTGAATGCAAAATACTATATGTGGTGCTTAACAAACTCAGCGCATCACTACAAAATCACCATCCACACCGTCAAACATGGTGGTGGCAGCAGATTCATGCACTGGAGATGCTTTTCTTCAGCTGGACAAGGAAGCTTGTTAGTGTTGATGGACAGATGGATGGAGATAAATACAGGGCAATCTTGGAGAAAAATATGTTAGAATCTGCAAAAGACTTGAGACTGGTGTAGGACAATGATCCTAAACAAACTGCCAGAGCTACAATGGATGATTTTGATCTAAGTATATTCATTTGTTTGAATGGTCAAGTCAAAATCCAAAAGTAAATCGTATTGCAATACCGGCAATAATTGAAAATGACTGTTCACAGTTGTTCTCCATCCAATCTCATTGAGCTAGAGCTCTTGGTAAAGACCATAAAAATAGACATCAAATAGCTGCTGTATTTTTGAAATTGTGTTATGGATTTTTAAAGAAGAAAAACGCAGAATATTCAAGGGAGCAGTGAGAAATATATAGACAAAAATAGACAAATGTAGTGGGCACAGCATGTTGTTGAAGGTGCTATGGGCAGATGAGACCAAAGTACAACTTTTTGGGGCAAATACAAATTTCTCTATGTGGGACATTACTAACACTGCACATCACTATCAAATTACCATCCCCACCATCAAACATAATGGTGGCATCAGCGTCATGCTGAGGGGTGGCTTTCCATTAGCAGAGATAAGGAAGTTGTTCAGAGATGATGAGAAGATTGAAGGAGTTAAATACAGGGCAATGCTGGAGAAAAACACCGATAAACCAGATGTGGTGAAAAACTGCAAATTGGGCGCATGACAAGCCTGGGAAGGGAATGAGCACTATTAGACTTTTGGAGCGAAAAATTGACTGAAATAGATAGCAGACGCCATATCACATTTGCACAGCCTCTGTGCCTATACAGAGGGGATCCCAAAAGTGACCCCATTTTGTTAACTCCATTCCTCACAAAGGAATTTATTCTATGATGCCGTGAGCATCTTAAACACACATATGCTTCACAAAGTTTTATAACGTTGAGAAATTGTGTAATTTCTACTGAGTACGCCATTATGTGCATATGTGGTGGAAAACTACTTTCAACGCACAGTGCAAAGCTAAGAAGGGAAGGAGCACCATATTATGTGTGTATATGTGTATATATATATAAATATTTTTTTTTTTCTCTTGTTTTTTTCTCTTGTTATTTTTCTCTTTTATATATATATATATATATATATATATATATATATATATATATATATATATATATATATATATATATATATATATATAATGCAGATTTTGTGTTATGGGTTGTGGGTGCCATTGGCCATAAGTAATAAAATAAACCTCTCAATAAATTCATTTACTGGTGCAGTGATCATATTGACACCTCAGGCGGGTCACAGAATTTTATACTATTGGCAGTTAAAGAAAAATAATTATATTTTTAGCACAAAAATTTAGTTTTAGCCCAAGATTTTACATGTATATAACGGGAAATGTGTCAAAATTTGTGAAGTAATTTCTGCTGAATGTGGCAATACTCTACATGTGGCTGTACAGTACTGCTTAGCCACACAGCGAGATTTACGAGGAAAGGAGTGCTTTTTGACTCTTGGAGCACAGATTTTCGTAAAATAGTTTGCGGACTCCATATATAGAGCCCCTAAGTGCAAGAAGAGAAGTATGCCCTCAAGTATTGCCCTCAAGCCCATTTTGGAGATTACACCCCTCTGGAATTTATCTACAGGTGTACTCATGATTTTGACTCGATGGGTGTTTTCCAGAAATAAGCAGCAATGAATGTCGCTGAGCGAAAATTGCAAATCTGCCATTGTAGTGCCCAGTACGTTGCAATGTCCAGTACATTGTAGTGCCTGTATAATGTGCCCAGCTCATGCTTCTGGAGACACACATTAAGCAGGCTTGCATCACTACAGAACTGGCAAACATAGATGTTAAATATGATTTAAACGCAAAGTGGGGCTCAGATGGAAAGGGCATTGGATTTGTGAATACAGATTTCTTTTCGATTTCTATAAGGGGGTGCTATAGCGCTTTTGCAGAGCCTTTAAGTTACAAGTAATGTGGAAACCATCAATATTTACAGTTAGAGTTGTCAGACCTGAGTGGGAACTTGTTTATTTTTTATTTTTTTGTGGAATGAGTTGAAGTTTTTATTGGGAATGTTTTACATAACATTTTAGACCACATTAATACCATGTTCTACATTGAGCACTTATAACAGGGTTTTCATCTAAATCTCCCAATGATGCGATTTAGAAGACGACCCTGAGGGATCTATTCACTATAAATGAAGCTGCAGAATTACTCTGGACTCCATCTGGCCAATGTTAAGCAGTATTTGTTTTTACAGTAGGGCACAATGCTTTCGTCGACTGTGCTTCTTATGCATGCTTAAAGGGAATTTGTCAGGTCAAAAATCCATATGTAACTGCTATCATTTTCTAATTCTTCCCCCTAAGCTTGCTCCATTGATGCATTTCTTTTATTTATATTTCCCTCCTATTCTCTGTAAACTGCAAATAATGAGATTCATTCCATCTGTCAGTCACAGTGAATGATCCTTCTCTGCTGTCCACTTCCCATAGGATGAATATTCATGTCACATATTCACATCACTGCACTGCACTGCACAGGAGATTAGTAGAAATAAGGCTAGGGTCACACTTGCTTTTTTTTCATGCTTTTTTGGAGACCTGCGTTTTTAAAAACGCATGTAAAAACGCACCCATAGGCCCCCATGCAAAAAACGCATGCCCTAATAGCAAAAACACATGCCTAAAGTGCCATGCATTTTTGGCATGCGTTTTTGCACTTATGTGAGGAGCTGCCATCAAAAATGCATGGAAAAACGCATGGTACATTAGTACCATTTAGTACCATCCAAAAACGCATGCGTTTTCCATAGGGGCCCATGTTAAAAACACATGTGTTTTTAAATCAGCACCAAAAAATAGTTCATGAACTTTCAAAAACGCATATAAAAACTCATGGGTGCCTAAAGGCACCTAAAAAACCCCATGCAGAAATGAAAAAAGAATGCAGAAACGCATGCTTATTTTTAAGGCACTCAAAATACTCATGCCAAGTGTGACCCTAGCCTAATTCAGATTGGGGAGGGGGGCTTTATTCTCCTCTCTGTTCTCTTTGTTTGCAGCAAACAAGAAGTCAAATAAAACACAGAATCTGTCACTAGACAGCAGGGGTACCTGCTTAGGCCAGCTTCACACCATGGCCAGATCCGATCCAGGGCTGTCAGGGGTGAACGTGACAGCCCTGGACCGGATCAGCACACAGAACCGGAGGTCTAATATGCCCTTCGGTCCGGTGTGCAGCTGGACGCAGCTGCTGATAATTCTCATCAGCATGCAGCCACAGGTGTCGGGATCGGGAGCGACGGATTGCCCCGGATTCGGGAGGATCCAGGAGAAGCCAATTTGGGGAGATTTTTCTTCCCGGACACAAAGACGTTGCAAGCAACATTTTTGTGTCTGGGAGAGAAATCCGAATTCATCCGGCTCCATCCAGCCCCATAGCATACTATGGGTCCAAAATCCAGTCCAGGGCTGTCAGGTTCATCCCTGTGGTGTGAAGCCGGCCTTAGGCTGGTTTCACACTGCAGTTTTTTTCCTGATCAGGTTCGATCAGGTTTGTGTGCCAAAACCAGGAGTGTCTCCAAAACTTAGAACAGGTGTTAATCTTTCAATTATAGGTTTTTCTCTGCAAGTTCCTCTCCTGGTTCCACTCCTGGTTTTGGCACACAAACCTGATCGATCCTGATCAGGGAAAAAACTGCGGTGTAAAACCAGCCTTAGATAAACAAATGGAGTTGATATCTTATCTAGATCAGGTAAGGCAGGTGTGTGCCTGTAATCTCTCCCTCCCTCTATTTCCTCATCAGAAGCTCCTAAATGAAAGGGAAACCTGACAGGTACAACAGAGGGAGGGAGGAGCTGCCTGAGACAGAGTGAATAATAAATGAACTAGCTGGACTAAACAGCTGTGAAAGTAATGAACAGGACTAATGCACCAGCTGCCTTCAGGGTGTGAAAATGATTATAGCAAGAAACCTGCAAACAGTAAAATAATGATTTTACTTTTTATTTTTATTTTAAAAAGGTCGGTCCATGCATTATTCAAGGGTAATATTAGTATCATACTGAAAAATGTCCTGACAGAGTCCTTTTTAAAAACAGACACTGCAGGATCATAGGCCAATGATCGTCCATAGTGTCACCATCTGCCTCATTAGTAAATGTTCTGTCAAGGGTGTTGTCTGAATCACATATTTCAGAGGTTTACACATAAACCCTGTTGTAAGTGCTCAGTGTTGAGTGCAGAATAAGGATGCGTGCACACGGTCCGGAGGAGCTGCGTGTTGGACGCAGCTCCTCCGGACCTGAGGGAAGCCGCAGGTGGCCGCAGGGAGACTGCAGCCACCCTGTACTCACCATGTGCAGCGGGTGCAGGGCGGCTTCTCCCTGCACTCACCCGATGGGAGCCGCTTCCGACTCCGCAGCATGAAATAAACATGCTGCGGAGGAGCGGACTCCCGGCAACCCGTACCGCAGCTCCAAACACGCTGCGGGCGGGTTACGCAAATCCCATCCACTATGCTAGTACTGTACTACGCAGTGGCAAGACGCTGCGTTCAAAACGCTGCGTACACTGATCGTGTGCACGCACCCTTAATGTGAGCAGAGCCTTAGTGTGATCTTTGGGAGAAGGAATAAACAAATCAAAAGCAGGTAAAAAAAAATCCCTGATATTTATTTTTACAATGTTCACTGTGTGGTATAGGTGATTAGACATCTTTACTCTTTGGCTGGGTGTGATTACAGTGAAACCAGATTTATATAGCAATTTTAGGTTTGGCCACAGTCACACATTAAAAAACACTTTTTTTTTTAACAAAAAACAAGTTTTTTGCACCACCATATTTTGAGAGCTATAATTTTTGCATATTTCTGCTAACAGAGTCATGTGAGGGCATGCCATTTTTATTTATATGCAACTATTTGATCATGTATACGTTCCACTTTTTTCAGCATGATGAAAAAGCATAGTTTTTGGCCGTGTTTTCTATTTCTGTTTTACTGTGTTTTACGGTGTTCACTGAAGGGGTTAAGTAGTGTCACAGTTTTTTTTTCATAAATTAATGTATAATATTATACATTATGGTATAATTAATTATATAATATAATATATGTTATATATAATATATATTATATATATTTAATTATATATAATTATTGTATAAAATTATATAAAATATATATTATATAAAATATAATATAATATAAATATATATATAATATATATTATACAATATGGTATAATATTTTTTACATTTTTTAAAAATATTTTTACAAATTTTTTGCACTTTTTTACTTAGTACCTATATGGGATTTTAACTTGTATTACTCTGATCTCTTGTACAATTTATTGCAGTGCACATGCATAACAATGCATTTCACCTGTTAGTTCGGATGTCACGGCCTGTACATGGACAGTGAATGTCAGACATGTGAATATAATATAATAATAAACATGTGAATACAACATTTTTTTTCAATGCTCACCTTGAGACACTCATCTTTAGTCAAGAGAATAGGTATTGAAGGATATGTATGTACCTGCCCTGTTCCATTGGTTTGGGACCTGAAATACCTCCCCTTTTCCATGCTTAAAACCCCTTTCACACGTCTGTGCAAAAATCGCACATGTTAGGGTCTGAATTCTTTTATCCATGTGTCTGTGTGTCAGTCATCTGTGTGCTATCCATGTGACATATGGATAGCACACAGACTGCATGACTTTGTATACTTACCAGGCTCCAGAGCTGCTGTCCAGTATGCTTCTGGGTCCATTATTGCTGAGAGTG
Organism: Allobates femoralis; assembly: GCA_033576535.1. Classification (NCBI taxonomy): domain Eukaryota; kingdom Metazoa; phylum Chordata; class Amphibia; order Anura; family Aromobatidae; genus Allobates; species Allobates femoralis. The sequence continues at coordinate 802,327,834 of JARQOC010000003.1, read as the reverse complement.
CAGTGAATATTCAGGAGCTTAATGAGTGGGACCCTGAAGTGAGTAAGATAGGCAGCATCGCCAGAGACTGGTACAGGGGCATACCCAGCAAGGGACGGGGGCAGCTGACTTACCCCCCAGAAGCCCCTAGAAGGGTTTGGAAATCTATGGCTCGTGAGCCAGTGGCTCTTTTGATGGCCGCATCTGGCTTGCAGCCAAATGTATATAAAACTGTTTTACCTATTGCATCCAGCCACCACCACTATATGCTGTTCCGGGTGCAACGCTCTGTCTCTGTTGCCGTGTGGTCCAATCAGAGGCCAGCAGTTGTGGCCCAATCAAAGGCCAGCACCTGCAGGCCAATCAGTGGCGCATGAAGCCACATGCGGGAATCTGATTGGCAAGCCGCAGCTGGCCTCCGATTGAGCCGCGGCATCTGGCTTCTGATTGGACCGAAGCCACCTGGCTTCTGATTGGTAACGTATGAGTACGGCAGCTTGGACAGAGTGGCACCCGGAACAATGTACAGCGTTCACTGCAGAGGATCAGTGAGTATATGTGAGTGTATGTGTGTATGTACAGTCATGGCCAAAAGTATTGACACCCCTACAATTCTGTCAGATAATACTCAGTTTCTTCCTGAAAATGATTGCAATCACAAATTCTTTGGTATTATTATCTTCATTTAATTTGTCTTCAATGAAAAAACACAAAAGAGAATGAAGCAAAAAGCAAAACATTGATCATTTCACACAAAACTCCAAAAATGGGCCGGACAAAAGTATTGGCACCCTCAGCCTAATACTTGGTTGCACAACCTTTAGCCAAAATAACTGCGATCAACCGCTTCCGGTAACCATCAATGAGCTTCTTACAATGCTCTGCTGGAATTTTAGACCATTCTTCTTTGGCAAACTGCTCCAGGTCCCTGATATTTGAAGGGTGCCTTCTCCAAACTGCCATTTTTAGATCTCTCCACAGGTGTTCTATGGGATTCAGGTCTGGACTCATTGGTGGCCTCCTTAGAAGTCTCCAGTGCTTTCTCTCAAACCATTTTCTAGTGCTTTTTGAAGTGTGTTTTGGGTCATTGTCCTGCTGGAAGACTCATGACCTCTGAGGGAGACCCAGCTTTCTCACACTGGGCCCTACATTATGCTGCAAAATGTGTTGGTAGTCTTCAGACTTCATAATGCCATGCACACGGTCAAGCAGTCCAGTGCCAGAGGCAGCAAAGCAACCCCAAAACATCAGGGAACCTCCGCCATGTTTGACTGTAGGGACGTGTTCTTTTCTTTGAATGCCTCTTTTTTTCTCTTGTAAAATCTATGTTGATGCTTTTGCCCAAAAAGCTCTACTTTTGTCTCATCTGACTACAGAACATTCTTCCAAAACGTTTTAGGCTTTCTCAGGTAAGTTTTGGCAAATTCCAGCCTGGCTTTTTTATGTCTCGGGGTAAGAAGAGGGGTCTTCCTGGGTCTCCTACCATACAGTCCCTTTTCATTCAGACGCTGACGGATATTATGGGTTGACACTGTTGTACCCTCGGACTGCAGGGCAGCTTGAACTTGTTTGCATGTTAGTCGAGGTTCTTTATCCACCATCCGCACAATCTTGCGTTGAAATCTCTTGTCAATTTTTCTTTTCTGTCCACATCTAGGGAGGTTAGCCACAGTGCCATGGGCTTTAAACTTCTTGATGACACTGCGCACAGTAGACACAGGAACATTCAGGTCTTAAGAGATGGACTTGTAGCCTTGAGTTTGTTCATGCTTCCTCACAATTTGGTTTCTCAAGTCCTCAGACAGTTCTTTGGTCTTCTTTCTTTTCTCCATGCTCAATGTGGTACACACAAGGACACAGGACAGAGGTTGAGTCAACTTTAATCCATGTCAACTGGCTGCAAGTGTGATTTAGTTATTGCCAACACCTGTTAGGTGCCACAGGTAAGTTACAGGTGCTGTTAATTACACAAATTAGAGAAGCATCACATAATTTTTCTAACAGTGCCAATACTTTTATCCACCCCCTTTTTTATGTTTGGTGTGGAATTAGATCCAGTTTGGCTTTAGGACAATTCTTTTTGTGTTTTTTCATTCAAGACAAATTAAATGAAGATAATAATATCAAAGAATTTGTGATTGCAATCATTTTCAGGAAGAAACTGAGTATTATCTGACAGAATTGCAGGGTGTCAATACTTTTGGCCATGACTGTAGGTGTGTGTATGTGGTTTTTGTTTTGCAGGTACCGGCACCTTTAACGACCATGGCTTGCCATCCCTTCCCCCCCGCCCAGTTTTGATCCTGGGTACACCTACGGACTGGTAAGTATAAAAATCCATTTAATTTTAGTGATATATATTTGATTTGGTAACTGTCACACATAAGTGACATGGATGACACCCGTGTGCGGGACTTTTTTTGGAACGGACCCTTAAGGCCGGGTTACACGCTGCAATGTCCCAGCGATCAGACCAATGATCGCGATCGCTCGGACATCGCTATATGATCGCTGGAGAGCTGTCACACAGGCAGACTCACCAGCGTCCAGCGAGAACGCTGGTAACCAGGGTACACATCGGGTAACTAAGCATAGTGCTGCACTTAGTTACCCATTGCTTTCCCTGGTTACCATGTCCCAGCATGTACTGTGCGGTGCTGGGCATCGGCTGGGAGGTCGTTGATCGTTGGTCTCCTGCTGTCAAACACGCCGATGCTGGCTGCCCAGCGGAAGACCAATGATCAAAAAATGGTCCTGGCCATTTACCAACGATCAGCAATCAGCGACCTGATCGCTGGTCGTTGGTACATGTCACACACAGCAGCATCGCTACAAGATGACTGCAACGTCACAAAACCGGTGACGTTGCAACGATATCATTAGCGATATCGTTGCGTGTAAAGGGCCCTTTAGGCCTGAGTGCTCCACACAGAGACATTGTCTGTGTGGAAACACAAACGTGTAAAAATGACCATTAAGTGACATGCGTATACGTGTGTCTGTGGTAGGGTCACACTAGCGTTTTGTATTGCGTTTAGGGGGTCCATTAAATAGAATTTGGCAGCATTAACGCAGCCTTACCTTTACGGTAACAATGCGTTAATGCTGCCAAATTCTATATTTTTAACGGACCCCCTGAACGTAATACAAAATGCTAGTGTGACCCTAGCCTGTGTCTCCAGCATGTGGCTACATGGGCACCACACTTACCGGAGACATGGACATGTGAATGAGGCCTAGCAGGAAGTGCTCTTTATCCTTAATCATCAGAATTGATGAGCACCATCAGCCCTAGTAATTCTGTCCGGCAAAGAGCAAAGTGTTTGTATTAAACGTCCGTCACAGTGAAAGTCATGCCGCATATTTGTATTTTGTATTAGATTCTCCCTGTGACTCTCTACATAAAGAAACAGGCGCTCCTCTAAAAAAACTGCAAGGAAACCCAGTGTTGTGTGAGACACATGGCCTTAATGCCACACAACTGCTGCCTGCACGTTGCAGTAAGACTTCCTGTCTGACTTCATTAGCAAAATGGCAGCTAATCCACTTGTGTCAGAGATAAGTGTGATAAGAACACAAGAGAAGCACTTAATCATTTCGCTCACCTTTGACATTTAGCTTAGGCAAGAAGAGCACAGAACAGCCTGGCCGGCGGCCACTACAATCTGGACAGGGGGCTAAAGAGTAAAGAGACCCAGATAGCGCCGAGGTGGCGGTGATGTCCAAAGTTTTGTGACCGTCCGACAACAAATAATATCTAGAAATAAAAGACCCGACCCGATGTGGTTCAGCCTGTTTCTAAATCAGTTTAGTAATTGCTCATTCTTCATGTAACTGAATAATTGCAATTTTTTTGTGCAAAGCCTAAGCTTCGTCTATAAGCTTCACATCTGCCAACATTACCAGGCAGCAACAGTGATTTTCTAGTGAGTGTGACTAGAGACATCTGGATACATGGGATCTGGGAAGAGGTCCAAGGAGCAAATTGGCCTACATAGCAGATTGCAGCCTATACCAGTTTCACACTTGATTTCTTAGGCACAAGAAAGAAATTATCCTGAGAGATGTTTTCAGAGAGATTTGACTGGAGATATCGTACAGAGCTTTCTATCTCTGCAAAGGAAAACTGTGCTGTCATATATATTCAGAGGCTGTGTGCTTACCCAAATATGATATCATAATCTCACAGACCGGCGAGTGGGACTGAGATGCAGACATGACAGTGTTTTTATTTGAACTTTTTTTTATGAGGTTTTGGGTTTCTTTAATTTAATTTTTTTTATACGTTTTGTAATTGTTGCATTTTGAACCTTACAAGTCATGTAATTCACAGATCAAAGGATACCAAAATTCCTTTTATACGTGATAAGAATAAGCTGGGTGCCATGAATTTTCAGATGGGCGCTCGTGTCACTGGTAGACATATTCAGTATACAAACAAGAAATGACGGGAGACTGTAGATGGCACATCCAAAATATGATCATAAATAGTTTATTTAACCCATATTAAAAAATACAAATAACACTGAACAGAAACCTGATGCGTTTCTGACACCATAAGACACCCTTAGGGTATGTGCCCACTGGACGGTTCTACATCTTTGCAGACCGTCAGAAAACCGGTAGAGAATTGCAGAAACTGAGTTTTCTGCCCTCAGCAGTGTCCCTCGTTTTTTGATCGTTTTTTGAGCGGTTTTCTAGCGTTTGTACAGCGTTTTATCAGCGGTTTTCCGGCGGTTTTTCTTAACGTTTTACAGCCGTTTTTTTGTGCACTTGTAAGCTGGAACCGCTGGAAAAACGATCAAAAGAAGTGACTTGTTCTATCTTTGAAAACCGGTGCAAAACCGGTGAAGAAAGTGGAAAGGAGACAAATAAAAAAGTTCTCATGTGCACAGCGTTTTCTAAAATCCATTGACTAGCATGTTAATCCAAACGCTGGATTGAATTAACATAAATTTAAATAAAACCTATGATAAAACGTCGATGTTTTTCGCTGATAAAACGACTGTAAAACTTCCAGTGGGCACATACCCTCAGTCAACTGAATTTCCTATGATTAAGAGCGTCATATTTTTTTTATCAGACCTCAGATTGAATATGACACCTACAGTCTTTCGTCATTTATCTTTTCAGAATTCCTTTTAGGCTGGAGCCACACTGTCATGCATCAAACACAGAGCGTGTTTGATGCATGACAGTGATGCAAGTATAATGCGGGTTTTATGTGAGTGTGGTGCGAGTGCGGTGCGTGTGGGTGAGTGTGCATGGATGTATGAGTGTGAGTGTGCTGTGAGTGTGCTGCATGAGTGAGTGTGTTGTGTGTGTCAGTGTAATGCTGTCCACGGTCCTGAAGTTTGGGCGGCGGGATTTCTCAGCATATAATCCCGCCAAGCAAACTTCTGTACCACCAACAGCATTTACCAGCATTTATTTGAAATTTCCGGTTTCCCGGCATAGTAACTAGTCATCTTTCACCGCTGCTGTCCCAGCCGATGTCCACAGTTTGAATTTGCTGGGGTTAACCTGCATATTAATTCCATCTGCAGTCTCTGTGCTCCATGTCAGCTGTGAGGCTGCATATGCAGCTAATAAACCGGTTAATGCAGGGTTAACCCCATGTTTGTGTGTTGCCAGCTTGTGTCCAGGTATGTCCACACTCCCTGGACACAAGCTGACATCACAGAATGTGTCATCAGGGGTTAATGAAGTTTATAAATTAAAGCCGGCAATTAGCACTATTCAGTAAATTACTCTATTTGTCGGGCGGCTCCAGCACTCAGGAGCTGTCCATGGTACTGTACTATAAAGAGCGTGAACTGAAAGCCGCTGTCCTTGGTCCTGAAATGTCACTTTCTTATTACAGTGCACAACTGGTTAATGCTGGGTGCTGGCCTTGGTCGTGAAGCTTTTCAGACTGCGATCAGCACCCAGCTTTAACCAGCTTTGCACTATAATGGCCACTTTACACGCGGCAACAGGAAGATCGAAAACGGCAGGTGTCGGAGACAATTGTACCTTTTACCTTCAAAACACCTTGAAGTGGCTGCGTGTAAATCAGGTATCTGCAAGGTGTTTTGAAGGTAAAAGGTACAATTGTCTCCGACACCTGCCGTTTTCTATCTTCCTGTTGCCGCGTGTAAAGTGGCCATAAGAGAGTGAAATTTCAGAACCAAGGACAGCGGCTGGAGGTGACGTGTTTCTATTATACTTTTCCTCTGATTGTTCCACTCCTGATTTTGGCTTGTAAATACTGAGGTAAAAAACTCATAAACTACTCAACGCGTACACTTGGCCTTAAGTCACGTTTACATGTTCAGTTTTAGGTGAGTTTTTTTTACCTCAGTATTTGTAACCAAAACCAGCAGTGGGTGATAAATACAGAAGTGGTGATGTGTTTCTGTTAGGCTAGGGTCACAGCAGCGCTATCCCTCCGTTCAGGGGGATTCCGTTAAAAAGATAGAATTTTGCAGCATTAACACAGTAAACGCTTCCGTGTCGCGTGATGTGCTTGGAAATAGCACAAGGTTTCAAACGTCGGCACTTAGATGCCGGTGTTTGACCTGCGCTTGGGGTTCCGTCACCCATTGGAATGTATTGGAAGCGTTACCGCAGCATTACTATTACTCAGTGGCGTAACGTGAAGCTCATGGGCCCTGTTGCAACAACTCTAATGGGGCCCCCAATTATTGCAAATCTTTAATAGCAATAGTCTCTTTCTATTGGCCAAAGGGACTTTTGGGGCCCCCTAGGCTCCAGGGCCCGGGTGCGACTGCAACCCCTGCACCTATTGTAGTTACGCCCCTGCCATTACTGTAACACTGCGTTAATGCTCCCAAATTCTATCTTTTTAATGGACTTCCCTGAATGCAAGCAATTGCGCTGGTGTGACCCTAGCCTTATACTTTTCTTTTCATTATTCCCCTTCGTTTTGGCTACAAATACTGAGGTAAAAAACCCACCAAATACTCATCGTGTGCACGAGACCTTAGAGCTGCAGCACAGTGGATGGAATTTATAGATGTCTCATGCCCACTTTGCTTTTTTTTTACTCAATGTAAACATGTCAATTTCATTTGTGGGTGCACTGAGTTTTTTGTCCACATTTTAGCCATAGACTAAAGGGTCCATTTCATGCTACGATATCGTTAACGATATCGTTGAAACGTCACGGGTTTTCAGTCGTTCAAACTACGTCATAATGCCGTCGTTCAGTGTGACATGTACAACGATAATTGGGCAGATCATTCATCGGAGGTTTTTGAACCGGACCTAAAACCAAACGAAGAGCGCTCATCCAACCGGCAGCATGAGTGTGCGTGACACCTCAATAACGATGTCGTTAATGACCTTGCCTATTGAGAAGTGAAGGACGTAAGCGATCAAACAACCACAAGTATCATTCGCTTGTAGTGGAATCGTTCCTGCATCGTTAAAGATATCTGTACATGTAACATTTCACTAGCGATCATTGAATGATGTTCAAGCGATCTAGGTAAAGTCGGATCGTTGCTCAGCTCGTTCGACCATTGAAGTGTGAAACGGGCCCTTTAAGGTTACTTTCACATCAGCGGTATTTAGCAATTGCGGCAAATTAGGCAAGCTTGAAGTTTTGAACTAAGGTTTGTCTAATCTGTTGGAAGCCAGCACACGTCTGGCAGGATTGTGGCAAGACTGTGTTGTGCCTAATGCATTTCCTATAGGACTTGCAGTCATGTGCGGCACTTGCAGTTTTGCCACTATCCGGTACTTGCGGCAACAGACAAAAACCATTGCAAGCTGTGATTTTAAACTTGCTGCAAGTGGCCCATTTGCTGGATCGCAGCAAAACCACAAGTGCCGCACATGACCACAAGTCCTACAGGAAATGTATTAGACAGAATGCAGTCTTACCACAATCCTGCCGCAAGTGTGTCGGCTTCCGGCAGATCAGGCAAATCTTAGTTCAAAAGTTCAAGTTTGCCTGATCTGCCGCAATTGCTAAATACTTCTAATGTGAAAGCACCCTAAATTAGATGCAGAAACTCTGTTGATGGAAAACACGTGTGTTTTTAGTGCATTTCTGCTGAGGATATGCACTAAAATCGTTTGTTATCCGCATATGACTGTATAAAGTTTTGTCAAAGTCAACTGCCAAGAAGTTTCAAAAACTAAGTAGCTTTATTTAAGACATAAAAAGAAAGGAGGGGAGTACACATTGGGTTTTATCCGTATATTGAAAGAATATGCCCCGAATTGATGGGAGTCACCTTATTTGGTTGTGCGAGTCACAACCAACTAGATAGGCATTTGGTGTAATGGCCACTGCAGATGCCTCGCTGAGAAATGCTGAAAGGAAAGAAATGCCTACTACTTCCTTAGAACTAAGTATAGATATTGCTACGAAACGCATCGGCATAATAAAGTGTTTCTGTGTGACACCGGACTGACGATCTTGGTCTGCGCAGATACAAGAAGCCTGGCCTTTTTATTAGAACATGACACAACAAAAGGAAACAAAAACCGCAGTGTCACCAACGCAACAAACATGCATGTGAAAAAAATACAATGTGAAAACTCAAGTAATCTAATTTACCTATTCAGCGTGCAAAAATGCAGCACAAATTCTACAACATCAAAACTCACCAAATGTATGTGAGACCATAGCCTTAGGCTGGGGTCACACTTGCTCCCTGGATCCAAGTTGAAAATGTTGAAAAACTGATCCATTAATTGATCCATAGGCTCCCATGCAAAAAACGCAATGTCAAAAGTGCACTAAAAAACACTATGCATTTTTGAAACAGGAACAAAAAACACTGCTAGCAGCGTTTTTGGGTGCAGTGAAGAAACGCATAGCACTTTATTAACATGGTGCCCTATGGGAAACACATCCGTTAACGCATAGTACATATAGGTAGCATGTGTTAACGCATAGCATTTTTATGTTAAAAAAAATGGCAATTTCCAAAAACAGAATAAGGTAAAAAAAAATGCAAAATTAGTGCATGCCAAGTGTGACCCTAGCCTATGAGAGAAAAATGCCACAAGGTGAGGCGAAAGAAATGTTGCAGATCTCAGCAGAATTATTCACAACTCGGCCCTTTGGGAGAATGAACTGTTTAAGGCTTCACACCGCGGTTTTTGAGATCAGTCTGCCTGTGTCTGCTCTGCCGCTGTCCAAGGTGCTGAATTCACAGCCTGTGCATGAAATACTGCTGTCCATGGTGCTGAAGTTAAACTGGCAGAGTTTCTGACCATGCTCTGTGCAAAAAACGGATCTGGGTAATGATCCGATTTCTTTCACGGATCCGGCACCCATAGACTCCCATGTTATGTGCGCCAGATCTCCACGGATTTATTGCTGTCCGGTTTGGCACGATTTTTGCATCGGAGCCAAAAAATACTGCAGACTCCAATTTTGGGGACAGGGAAACACCGGACAAAAATGAATCCGGCACAGCATACGCAAAACCGGATGGCCAAATAGGACCGATCCGGCACCATAGGGATACATGGGAGGCAAAACCGGATCCGATTCTGTCCGGTTCAAACCGGACAGAGTAGGATTGCTAAAACTGTGATGTGAAGCCAGCCTAAGTGTGAACATATGGCAACCATTGCAATATGGAGAATACAGGAAAGAGCTGAGATTATCTGAACAATCCAGAAGTCACACACAACACACTGAAATAACCTTAAAGGGGTTTTACCAAGAACAAACATTTTATAGTTAATTTAGATCTTGGAAAAATAATAATTTCCAGAACTGGATGTGTTTAAAAATGCTCCTGCGCTGAGATGATCCTATATATGTGTCCCTGCTATGTACTGTGTAACAGCTGTGTCTGACCGTACAGGGACATGGTCTGATCATACCACATCTCCTGTGCTGAGATAATCTTATATATGTGTCCCTGCTATGTACTGTATAACAGCTGTGTCTGACTGTACAGGGGACATGGTCTGATCATACCACAGCTCCTGTACTGAGATCTTATATATGTGTCCCTGCTATGTACTGTATAATGAATGTGTCTAATAGTACATGGACATGGTCTGATTATACCACATCTCCTGTGCTGAGATAATATTATATATGTGTCCCTGCTATGTACTGTGTAATGGATATGTCTGACTGTACACGGACATAGTTTGATCGTACCATCTCCTGGGCAGGGGAGGATGCAAAGGAGTATACAGATATCGGTATCGCAGCTGATTGTTATGAGGTAAAATATTTCCTGCCTGTTTTTAAAAAAAATGTCTTACCTCAAAGAAAAAATAATTTGTGATCCTATGCTGTAATGTTTGTATATTTTTTTACATTCTCCTTGGCCCAGGAGATGTGGTATAATCAGACCAGTGGCGTAACGATCACTGTCGCAGCAGTCACAGCTGAGACCGGGCCCGGACCTTTAGGGAGGCCCACGCCTCCAGCCGCCTCCCGCAACCGCGATCGCACCTGCTGCTGATCCCGCCCCTCCTCTCCTATCACCTGCTGCCGACTCCCAGCCCTGCATGCTCCACCAGGGATCCTGTGGTAAGCAGTATCAGCCACCCCCCGCTGTTTACCCACGGCCGGCTAGCATATCCCCGCTGGGGGTGCCCCGGTCTAAATATCGCACCTGGGCCCGCCAGGCTAAAGTTACGCCACTGCTCACAGCCCTGGATACAGAGAGATACAGAGATAGAGAGCAGTGGCGTAACGATCGCGGTCACAGCAGTCGCGGCTGAGACCGGGCCCGGACCTGTAGGGAGGCCCGTGCCTCCCTGTAAGGGGGCCCGGGCCTCTAGCCGCCCCCCACGACCGCGATCGTGTGTCAGAGGAGAGGAGGCAAAGGGAGGGAAGCTTCCTGCGGCTGATCCCGCCCCTCCTCTACTGTCATCTGCCGCGGGCTCCCTGACCTGCACTGTGCGGCCAGCAGCATTCCTGGGGGGAACCCCGGTCTAAATGTTGCACCGGGGCCCGCCAGGCTCCAGTTATGCCACTGGATCAGGCCATGTGTGTCTCTCTCTTTCTCTCTCTCTTCCACTCCCTCTTTCACTCTCTCTCTCATTTTCTCTCTCCCTATCGGGTCATTCCATTTCAAGTGATCCAAATATGAATATTTTTTTTCCCTGACGTCTTCAGATTTTTTAAAAATTTTTTCTATATGAAGTACAACTTTAGTTAATTATAAAAAAAAGTTTTGAATTTTTTTCTTCATCAGTTAATTTTTTACAGATATTTAAAGTTTTAAAAAAGTGCGAATTTTGGCCTGGTAAGGCTTTACATTTTCTATCATATCTCGGGCTAGAAATAAGATAGAGTGACAAAATAAACACCATTGTACTCAGAATGGTACATGCTTTCACCAGATATGTCACAAAAGTATCTTTGTTAATATTTTACCCATGCGATTGCAAACGCAAAATTTTAAAACGCATTTACGAAAAATCGGCATCATTTAAATATTTCAAAAACTGCCCATATGTCTGCTGTGCTCTTAGCCACATCTGTACCAAATTTCAAGTTGGGATCGCGATGGGATCATATTTTAAAATATTTTAATATTAATAGCGTCAATGGGTCATTCCATATCAAGTGATCTAAATATTAATATTTTTTTTTACCTGACGTCTTTAGATTTTTTAAAAAAATTTTCTATTTGAAGTACTACTTTAGTGAATTACAAATTAAAAGTTTTGAATTTTTTTCTTAATCAGTTAATTTTTTACAGATATTTAAAGTTTTAAAAAAGTGCGAATTTTGGCCTGGTATGGCTTTACATTTTTTTATCTCGGGCTAGAAATAAGATAATGAAGCGGGAGAGGCATCATTTTACTCAGAAAGGTAACAGCTTTGATTTGATATGTCACAAGACTATATTTTTTTATATTTTGTTTGGGAAAAATCTAATTCAAAATTTTGATGTGCAATTGTGAAATAAATGTTAGTTTGAAAATTGTGAAAATATGCCTGTGTGATACTTCTGTTCTTGGTTATATTTGTGCAGAGATTCAACTTGGGACCTGTCAAATTTATATATTTTTTATTTTATGGTTGTATGAGTTACTACAACTTATTGAATAAAACATTTATATGCAACAAAAAAGAAACACAAAACACAAATCCCGTAAGTGCCAGGATAAATATATCTTAATCATCAGAACACAACGCTAAGCATTTTCAACCTGAATGCATTGAACAAACCAAAAGAAGAAAGGTGATCATATCCTCAAGTTTGATTAAACAAGATTAAAAGAACCAAAAATGTTAACCCCTATTTATACATGTAAATTTGTTTTCTATTATATCACTAAACATGTCATTTATGAAGTACAACTTTAGTTAATTACTAATAAAAAGTTTGGAATTATTTTCTTTATCAGTTAATTTTTTACAGATTTTTAAAGGTTTAAAAAAGCGTGAATTTTGGCCTGGTATGGCTTTACATTTTCTATCATATCTCGGGCTAGAAATAAGATAGAGAAACAAAATAAACACCATTCTACTCAGAACTGTCAAGGCTTTCGCCAGATATGAAACAAGAGTATCTTTGTTCATTTTTTACCCATGCGATCGTAAACTCAAAATTTTAAAACACATTTCCGAAAAATTGGCGTAATTTAAAATTTTCAAAAACTGCCCGTGTGTCAGCTATGCTCTTAGCCTCATCTGTACCAAATTTCAAGTTGGGATCAAGATGGGATCATATTTTAAAATATTTAACTATTATAGTGTCAACTTGAAAATCTTGAATTCAGATCTGTTCAGCCTGTGGTCTAAAAGTGTGGGGTCTATATTCACCAAATAATCCATGATTTTTAGACATTACTGTATTATTTTGATATGTTACAGCTTAGAAGCAGGAGAGGACATATAGGAGAAAGCTTTGTTAGGGCTCAACCTGAGAATTAACAATATTATATTGAATATTGTACAAACCAGGACTACGAAGAGGAGGAGAGTTTGTTAAAACATCAGTTACAGGAAGCAGAACCCATCAAAGGGACTCAGCAATAAAAACAAGGATGCTTTCATTCAGTAAAGACAGTGAAGTCCATGCGGTGGTAGAAGGCGGCACAAGATTGGCAATGGATGACATAACTGGCTATGTGACCTGTGAATATGGAAACGAAGAAGTAGAATTGACTTCATTGCATCCTTCTGGTCCAGCGCCATCATTTGTGTATCCAAGAAAGACAGACATTTTAAAAGTGCACAAAAGTCAGATAATAACTCAGGTAGAGCCGAACACAGTGACAGGACGTACATACTGTGACACAAAAGGAAATGGCGATTGCTAGTAAGCGCTTATGGACAAGATTACATTTCACCCACTAGAAGGGACAAATTGATGATAAAAGGCCACTTTAAAAACGTATTATTAATTGTTTGATTAGATGATCTTGTTTAATCAAACTTGAGGATATGATCACCTTTTTTATTTTGGTTTGTTCAATGCATTCAGGTTGAAAATGCTGAGCGTTGTGTTCTGATGATTAAGATGGATTTATCTTGGCACTTATGGGATTTGTTTTTTGTGTTTCTTTTTTGTTGCATGTAAATGTATATTTGTGCAGAGATTCAACTTGGGACCTGTCAAATTGATATATTTTTTATTTTATGGTTGTATGAGTTATTACAACTTATTGAATAAAAATTCAATAAGTTGTAATAACTCATACAACCATAAAATAAAAAATATATAAATTTGATAGGTCCCAAGTTGAATCTCTGCACAAATATAACCAAGAACACAAGTAACACACAGGCATTTTTTCACAATTTTCAAACTTACATTTATTTCACAATTGCGCATCAAAATTTTGAATTTCATTTTTCCCAAACAAAATATAAAAAAATATAGTCTTGTGACATATCAAATGAAAGCTGTTACCGTTCTGAGTAAAATGATGCCTCTCCCGCTTCACTATCTTATTTCTAGCCCGAGATAAAAAAAATGTAAAGCCATACCAGGCCAAAATTCACACTTTTTTAAAACTTTAAATATCTGTAAAAAATTAACTGATTAAGAAAAAAATTCAAAACTTTTAATTTGTAATTAACTAAAGTAGTACTTCAAATAGAAAATAAATTTAAAAAATCTAAAGACGTCAGGTAAAAAAAAAAAATATTAATATTTAGATCACTTGATATGGAATGACCCATTGACACTATTAATAGTAAAATATTTTAAAATATGATCCCATCACGATTCCAACTTGAAATTCGATACAGATGTGGCTAATGGTGGGTTTACACACACCAATTTCTGTGTCCAATATCTGAACAGATCTCTGGTTGCAGTGAAATCATGGACACATTGCTCCATTTTGTACACAGCCACAAAATGGAACTATGTGTCCATGATTTCACTGCAACCAGAGATCTGTTCAGATATTGGACACAGAAATTGGTGTGTGTAAACCCACCATCAGAGCACAGCAGACATATGGGCAGTTTTTGAAATATTTAAATGATGCCGATTTTTCGTAATTGTATTTTAAAATTTTGTGTTTGTGATTGCATGGGTAAAATATTACCAAAGATCCTCTTGTGACATATCTGGTGAAAGCCTGTACAATTCTGAGTAGAACGGTGTTTATTTTGTCTCTCTATCTTATTTCTAGCCTGAGTTATGAGGAGAAATGTAAAGGCAGGCAACACCGAAATTCGCACTTTTTTCGAACTTTGAAAATCATTTTAAAAAAAATAAATTTTTAAAAAAAATTTTCTCTTCACATTTTGCATTGTCTGACATGCTATTATCAAATAACAAAATCTCAAAAGAATTAAAAATATAGAGATAATAATCATTGGTTCACTTGGCATGGAATGGCCCTATCTCGCTCTCTCCATCCCTTTCTCTCCCTCTCTCTCTTTATCTCCTCTCCCCTCACTCCCTCTCCCTCCCTCTCCTTTCTCCTTCTCTCACCTCCTCTCTCACCCTTTCACCCTCTCCATCTCTCACCCTCACTCTACCTATCGCTCTCTCACCCTCTCACTTCATCTCTCACTCTCTCTCCCTCTCTCACCTTCTCTCTCCACCTCTCCTCTCTCTCACTCTACATCTCTCACCCTCTCTCTTCCTTTGTCCCTCTCAATCTCTCTCCTCTCTCTCCCCTCTCTCTCACTCTCTTAACCCCTCTCTCGCTCTCCATCATCCCACCTCTGTCCCTCCCTCTCTCTTTCTTTCCCTACTCTCTCCTCTCTCCCTCCCCCTCTTCCTCTCTATCTCCCTCTCTCTCCCTCTCTCTCTCTCTCCATCATTCTAAATCTTTCCCCTCTTTTTTTTTTAAATGCAGAAAAATATGTGCAGGTTTCAGTTTCTGCACAACTAAACCAATGTGGGTGGACAGCTTTTTCTGTTTCACATAGGTTTTGCAGGGATACAAAAATGCAGATTTACATTTTCATACATTAACATGAAACTAAAATGCAATATAAAATGCTGAAAAACGCAATAAAAAGGCAGTATGTGAACATAGCCTTATTTACCAAATCTGCAAGGGAAAGAAAGCAAAACAAATTCAAGATTCTCATTGACTTGTTCTGGTATAAGGATTTGCTTGCAGTTTTGTGACAAAACTGCAATCAAAAACACATCAACAAAAACGCAGTATGTGCACAGGGCCTTAACGCGTCCCTGCCATTACATCCCAGAGCAAATTCCTACATGTGATGAAAAAGAGTTTCGCTCTTGTAAATAATGATGTATCTTTAGGATAAGTCTAAGAAATGTGTGAGACAAAGAAGCGAGAAGCAAAGCAAGCCAAAATGTGTAGAATTGAAGTGATGGCTGCAGCGAGAAGTGCGTTCAGGCTAATGGTGGTCGATCATTAGATATACATCGATAGAGACAGAGAAATAGACTTCTACCCGGTGCTGCTCACAGTGTGATAATATAAGAAACACATCACTGTCCTGCTCTGAAACACATAAGAAATTACTTATTCCTTCTTCATTCTTATTTACCCATTTTGTGAGCAGCTCTCCATAAAAGACTATTTTCCTCTATCTCTAAAAGTACCATTACACAATAAGATATCGTGAATGATATCGCTCAAACATCACGTGTTTGGAGGCGTTCAAACAACATCATTAGGATGTCGTTGCGTGTAAGGCGGCCGTCACACGCACAGATTTCTTGCCCGATATCGTTTAAGCGATCTCCTTTTTGATCGCTTAAGCGATATCGGGCTTAAAATCGATGCATGTAATCAAGCGATTCACGATGTGAAATCGCTTGATCGTGACATCGCTGATCTGAGGTCCGGTTCTCAGATCTAGCGATGATCGATTTCACGATCTCCTTCATCGTGGTGTATAACACCACGATGAACGATCTCCCAGCGGCAGAGCCAATGCTGGGAGATGGTAACTATGGTACACGTCGGGTAACTAAGCGACGCGCGGCGCCTAGTTACCCGATGTGTACCATAGTTACCAGCGAGATCGCGGCTCCGCATCGCTGGTGAGTCTGTCTGTGTGACAGCTCACCAGCGATGTGAGCGATATTGTAAGCGATTGCGCGTGCACGTGATCGCTTACAATATCGTTATAGATATCTGTGCGTGTGATGGCCGCCTTAACAGAGATATGAGTACGATAAATCGTTGAATCGTTGATCGCAGATTTGAGAACATGTTCTCAAATCAAACGATCCACGATCAGCCAACCTGCTACATCGTTGTGTGTGACACGGCGATAATGATGTCGTTAACGACTTCTCCTATTCATATCCGTGAACACGTATCGTTCGCTGGGTTGTGTGAACAATATCTGTGCGCTGGATCGTTGGTGCGTCGTCCACGATATCTAGACGTGTGACAGCTCACCAACGATGTCAAAATGATGTCCTAATGACATCGCGCCCGCGATATCGTTAGTGAGATCGTTTCAGGGGTCCCAAACTCCAGGACTTGAGGGCCGCACACAGTGCAGATTTTCAGGATTTCCATGGCATTAGACAGTTGGTAATCAAATTACCAACTGTCAAATTCTAGGGAAATCCTGAAAACCTGCACTGTGTGCCCTCGAGTCCTGGAGTTTGAGACCCCAGGGTTAGACCATCTGGTTTAAATTAGTGGTGGTCCAACCTTCCACAATCCTACAACTGTTTTGAATGGAACCAAGCTTCAAGACCAATCACTGCTGCAATGAGTCCGGATTGTACAACTATAGATCAGGGTTAAGGCCCCGTTACACCTAGTGACATTCCAGCGATCCCGACATTGATTCGACCTGGCAGGGATTGCTGGAATGTCGCTAAGTGGTCTCTGGTGAAATGTCACACAGGCAGATCTACTCACCGATGTGGCGACTCCCGCCGGTTGTTGGGATCTGTCACTGTCACGGGTGTAGCATGGACATCGTTGGTCGTTTTTCCTGTCACACACACTGATGCATGCCCAGCAGGAGACCGACGATGAAAAAATGGTCCAGGCCATTCCGTAACGATCAGCGATCTCACAGCGGGGGGCCGCTGACTGCTACGTGTCACACACAGCGATATCGCTGGTGAGGTCACCGCAACATCACAAAACCAATGATGCTGCGGCGATATCATTAGCGATATCGTTACATGTAATGGGCCTTTAGTGTAATTTTGTCATTTTGACTCTTGCATGCAGATCCTCATTTGTATTGTCTGAATTGATGTATAGTTTAATTTGTATGTACAATTTACAATGATTTGTGTGTTGGGACTACATGAATAAAGAATATTACTAAAAATCTCAACAGTTAAACAATAGTTTTGTGGTCAATAGGTGTGCTACAGTCCGCGCTGCCCGGTCATCCAAGGAGTCACATGGGAAACAGTGTTCCAAGTAAAAGTTTCTTTATTCTTCACAACCTGGCACCGTCCTCAGGGTATACATGTGCTAAACATGTGGCTAGGTACTCGTAGGTGTGAGGTCCCGTGACGGGGGCTACGAGCTTACGCTATTTTGGTCCAAAATATCAAACTAAACCCTCACTGTCATCTATAGTGTGATATTGCATTTTTTTTATCTGCAGTTTACATCAGTGTCCTCTAGGGGGCGACAGTCACTTGTGTTGCATTTTTTGTTGCAGAGCGGCCCACCCTATCTAATAGCTGGGCGTCATTACTAGGCTGCTTTCTGACACTATGCTTCACTATTGGAGTGGCTGCCGCCCTGTGGTGACCTCATGTCCAGCGATACCACCTGTCTCTTCCTTGTGGCACGGCGGTCGCAGATGCTGCAATCGCCCCCGTTGTCAGGGTTGTAGGAGATGGAGCATCGGTGTTGAGAGATATGGGTTGCCTCTAGGTAGCTGATGGTGTCCTGCAAAATGCAAAGGTATTTGTAAGAGGCCTTTTTTTTCTCTCTTTTATATATTATGTACCAATTCGGTGATTTTTCTGCAACTGAATGCACCCGCATTCCAGTTAATTTTTTGGATTTCTTTGAATTTCTTGCAGTTATTGCAAACTAAGATGTGACCCGCCTTTCTATGAGCTGGACATTATTTATATATAGCTTCCCATCGCTGGTGTTCTCTGTTGGGGCCCCGTAACCTGTTCAGACCTTATCTTCGTTTTGCCACTTGACATCTGGTAAGGTTTTTATTACTTGATGCTAGGATTGGACTTTCCTGATGGGGTCACCGTGATGTGGTGGGATGGCTTTTACATTTTTTGATTGAATAAAGTTACCAAGTACCCTATTTTTATTTGTATGCAATATTGCAATGTATTTATTTCCTTATTTTAGGTTATCTGCTCATTTTTGTTTCTTTTTTGATTTTGCAGAAAAAAATAAGGCTATGGCTCAACAGCAAAAAAGCAGGATTACTGCCTACAAAGCCTCAATCTTTCATTTTGATGAAAAAGTAACAAGCGACTTAGGAGCATCAACAACAAAAAATCCAATATTTTTTTCTTCAAGAGGAAAAACACTAATCTTAAAGGGCGCATCATCAAATCACCTATTGTTTAAACCAAGCTTTTATATTAAATTTATTTTTTACATTTTTGATTTTTATTTTATCCATATCACTGTCTATATTTATAAAAGAAACTTCAAGAATCTTGCAATCTTTCCCATTAGGACTAATGTTAGATTCATACGTACTGTTCTTTACAGATGCTTTTCATTGTAATCCTCCCTATAATGATAAAGAGATTGCTGAAAGTTAACACCCCTATAGAAAAAAACATGGTGTGGGGTCCCCCATATTTTCTAACCAGCCAGGATGAAGCTGTCAGTTGTGTGCTGATATTAGGCTGGGAAGGGGCCAATATCCATAGCTCTTCCTACCCTGATAATATCAGCTCACTGCTGTCTGATTTATCTGCTCTGGTTATCAAAATGAAAGGGACTCCACTTCTTAAATAAATAATTGGAAAAACGATGAGGGTTCCCCCCATTTTTAATCACCAGCGCAGATAAAACAGACAGCAGGTGGGACAGGCCAATAACTATAGCCAAAGACTATCAGCCAGCAGCCTCCCCAGTATTGGTGCACCACATTAGATGCGCCAAATATGTCACTTTACCCTGGCCTTACCCACTGCCCTGATGTGGTGGAGATCAGGATAATATATGAGGTTAGTGACAGCTGTGATTCGTCAAAAATCACAGCTGCCATCAAGACCTGAATTAGTAATGAAGAGATGTCTATGAGACACACCTATTACTAATCCTGTATATCAAAAGAATAAAAACAAACCCAGAAAAATCCTATATTTGTAAGAAAAAACACAGACACACTCTTTCACCAATTTATTAACCCCCAAAACATGTGCATATCCTTTTGACTTACTGGGATTTTAATGGGGGTGTCTAATAGACACCTCTTCATTACTAAACCAGGGCTTTAAAGCAGCTGTGATTCTTTGCAAATCACAGCTGTCATTAACCCTATACATTATCCCAATCGCCACTGCACCAGGGCAATCAAGAAATATAAAGATAAATCCCCATTAGATGTGCCGATCCTGGGGCAGCTGCACGTTATTCTTTAGTTGGGATAGGCTAATATCCGTGTACCATCCCACCCTGATAATATCAGCCCCTGGTGTCTGTTTTATCTCTGCTGGTTATCAAAATATTTATTAGTATTTTTTCTATTATAGTTTGAAGCATAAATAAAATAAATAAGTAAATAAATAAAAATATGTGGGATCTTGCCAATTGTTGATCACCAGCGCAGATATAGCATACAGTGGGCCAGTATTATCATGGTGGGACTGTCCATGGTGATTGGCCCATCCCAGCCAAAGAATAGCAGCCTGCATCAGCCTCAGAATTAGGGCATTACAACTGCCAAATCTTTACCCAGTGCTTCCCAATTGCCCTGGTGTGATGGCAATTGGGGTACTATTTGGGGTTTCTAACAAATCGCAGCTGCCATCAAGCCTTGGATTAGCAATGAAGAGGTGCCTATCACTAATTCTGTAACTCCAAAGAATAAATAACACCCCTGCAGTTCCAGATAATCCACATGATGTCACACGATGATCCTCTGCTCTGCTACATTCGGAGGCTTCTGTGAGTGGTGACATGAAAAGATGTGACTGCTCAACTCACCCTCCGAAACACACTGAGGGCAGCGTGGGAGCCGTGGCTGTGAGAACAATGACGTCACTGAGGTCACTGGAGTTCACAGCTGGGATTCTCAAGGTCAAAGTACCTTCTGTGTCCGCTGGTGATCTCACTGCTGGACTGCCCCTGAACATAGCTTTATCTTAGGATGGCTTCACACCATGGTACAATCAGGCCCTATGGAGCCGGATGGAACCAGATGGCAGCTATCTGCCATCTGGTTTCCATCTGTCCGGGAGGATCCGGGTGCATTCAGATTTTCCTCCCAGACACAAAAACGTTGCTGGCAATGTTTTTGTGTCCTGGGCAAAAATTGTGCCCAATCCGGATCCCCCCAGATTTGGGGCAATCCGGCGCTCCCTAACATGTCAGTCCATGGCGCCGGATTGCCCAGATCCAGGAGGATTCGGGAGGGTCGGGACCAGACACCGGTGGCTGCAGTTCAGCGTGAGCTACGCTGAACTTCAGCACCAGGGAGCTGTCCCCTGTGAAGTGGTTCAGCACCATTTTAGCAGGGGCTGCTCCCTCAGCTGTGCTCTGCAGACTCCGGCTACAAACAGGACCGGAGGGCATATTAACCCTCCGGTTCTATTTACAAATTGGGTCCAGTGCTGTCAGGTTCACCCCGGACAGCCCCGGACCTGATTGTACCGTGATGTGAAGCCAGCCTCATCTCAACATGTCGGTGATTTGTCCAAAACTTAAGGATACATTTATCAGATTCACATGCTTATACAAAATTTGGAAAACATTTCTACAAATCAACTGACACAGAATCAACTTATTCACCTATATCAGCATGGTGGTGTGGCGCCCCGCAAATGCAGGCGTCACAGAGGGGTATTACACCCGTAAAAGAGGTGTAAATACTCCAGCTGCAGGTGGACCCTAGGATGGTGGGTGGGACCCATTCCCAGCACTCCCACATTAATTTTGGGTGGGAGGAAGGGATAAATTCACCTCTAGGGGGATCAAGAAGGTGTTTGCCTTTTGCTTGAGGTCTCTCGGCTGAGGGACCAGGAGGAGATGTAGGAAGAGGAAAGGTTTTAGGAAGATTGAGCTTAGTGGAACGAGGCGGAAGATCAAACCGAGGCAGAAGAAGAAGGGACCTTGAGGAGGTCCTGAAAGAGGGCACCCGACGAGAGAAGTCCAGGCCCTAGAGAGAAAGGGAGATCCTCAGAGCGGAGCGACCAGACTCCAGAGGATACTCTAGTCCACCAAGGGAACGACGGGCCCGAAGATCCGGCCAGAGTCCAGCTTTGCAGTCGGCAACCGGCTGCTGTAGCTTGTTTATCAGCAGCAGCACCCTGCCATCGAAGCGGTCTGCCTGCTTTCTCACCAACGCAGGAGGGGACTCCCGGTACTACCTACTGAGTATAGATCAAACCTAAGTGGGGAAGAACGGACACGGGTTAGTTAACGAAGGTACACCAAGGGTTCCACCATACCACCTGGGATCCACTTGCAGCCACCCGTTAAGCTACCTGTTCTTTTAACATCTGAAATGCTGAACTGTAATTGATGCTGCTACGACCAACAGTAAAGTACCCGGAGAAAGTGACTTTGCTTCTGCCTGTGTTTTCTTGTATCAACCTGTTCCCTTTCCAGGAACGCTGCCCCGGAGGAACATCCCTGCCTGTAGAGGGCTTTGCCAACTAAGCCGTGATACCATCCACCTCCGGCGGACTGTGGCGGCGCTGGTGACCCATCACCAGACACTACAGGTGGCGTCACGAGAACTGTATATAGAATTCCCTGTAAATAACCCCTTTTTGAAGTGTCACCCAGGACACGGGATCAGGCGTGGCCACCACTCCCCGTGACACAGCAACGCTACCCACAGAGCCTGATACCCGAGTACCCCAAAGCCTGGGGCTCGACAGTGGCTCACTGTTTATCACTGTAAGCCTGCAACATTGGGGTCTTGGGATCAAATCCCACCAAAGATGACATCTGCAGGGAGTTTGTATGTTCTTTGTGGGTTTCCTCTGGGTTCTCCAGATTCCCCTCACACTCCAAAGCCATAACAATAGGAAATGTAGATAGTGAACCCCAATAGGTACAGTGATGATCAAATCAGTAAAGAGTTGTGGAATTAATAACACTATATAAGTGAGTAAAATAAATGAAAAAAAAACATACGGTAAGTCATATGACTTTATGCAAAAAGACAGGATATGCTTATAACCATATTTCATATCTTCACTTTAAAGTTATTCAAAACATATACAGCAAGACACGTATTCTGACATCTTTTCGCTACTGCCACTATAACAGCAATGAAAATGCCATGTCGTAGATATCTGCCAGTGGCGGCGATCATAGGTCACTATTAGAAGTGTATAATCAGCATTTCTGTAGTAAATATAGTTCAGAGAATTGCTGCTCACTGCATCTGTCAACCGCTGACAACAGCGGCATAAACTTGCCGTCATATGACCCCATAAATTATAACAGTCTATATTTTGGTTAAATCACCCCAAAGATCATGTCAAAGCAGCAAATAGCCTTTGTGGCGAGGTCACGAAGAGTAAAAGCAATTGCCTACATTTGATTATGTCACTATAAATATCTGCCCATGGAAGCTGCTGTGGGCTTGTACATTATGACCAATGGCTTTGCCCCAATAATTATATATTCCATGAACACTAGCATCTTGGCATTATATGTATATGTGGCGCCCCTGCGGGTATTAGCCACAGTATAAGATCATAATAGTTGCACTCACTTAGAAAGCCATGCCACTGCACTACCACCTTTGGCCAGTAGGGGAGCTCCAGAGACACCAGAGACTTCCCTAGAGATAAAACACTGGTCTGAGGTAAATTTTCAGACAGTTGGAGCCACGAGCTCAGAGTGACAGGAGCTGCATTGAGTTCCTGAGGACTGGCTGACAATTTCCAGGGCCAAGCCATCGGTCTGAGGAGGAGAAAACTGATAAGAGGAACACTTTCAGAATCGGGTAGCATCATTATCTACCCTAGATAAAAAGCGCAGATACGGATACCGGATCCGTGGCTGCATTAATTATATACAATACAGCAACCGGAAAAACGTGAGGTAACAACAAGCTTCACAGGGCCAGACACAGCAACATACTAAGAGTTCAGCAGTACTCCCGGAGGGGGTAAGCAGAGAGAGACAAAGGACTCAAGTTGCCTGTTGAGTGGGACCCAGAGAGGACAGATTTGGGCCGGCAGCGAGTTCACACACGGCAGCAGGGCCACATAGACAGCGCAAGCAGGAGGTAAAGGACCCGGTGGGGCCTGAGCAACTGAACCCCTATTGCAGACTCCGGAGACGGGACTTGTTGTATTATAGTTTGGTTGAAAGTAAACCAGTTAAACCTCATCTGTGCCTCAGCCTCTGATTTAACAGCTACCATCTATCCAGGATTGGGACCATCACCGCTGAGAGAATTTGCTGTGAATCAAGTAAGTGTCTGTGCCCTTAACATCTCCTCACCATACTTCCATCTTCATCCATCATTAACTTTAACATCACCTGTCCAGGGGACCCTACAGCCCTACCCGGAAAAGGGCTATACCATCTCAGCTGCCTCTCACCATCATCCCCTGGCCAGTACAAGGCAGCGGTGGCCATATATAGCCACATTATTCTGGGTGGCGTCACGACAATAACATCTACAAACTTTATAAATTATATAAACTTCTAAATCCCCTGTAAATACCCCCTTTTAGGAGTGTGCCAGCCTGGGGCCACGGCCTGGGTCCAGCCACCAGTGACTCCCCCAAGGAAAGGGACCCTGCGCCGGGTATCCCGGTCCCCTAAGCTGGGCGGCACATCTCTCTTTGGCGTCACGAACAGGATTTACCGTGCCTGGTTAAATCGGGTACTGTGTGCCGTGATTAATGCCGAAAATTGTGAGAAAATCCGAGAAAAATTGACTTTTTTATCAAAAAGTGATTTTCCCATTGGAAACCATTGAAATAGACTTTTCCCCATTGACTAACATTGAAACAAAATGGCCGCCAGCCTCTGAGGTAAAATTGCATCATCACTAATTACCTCATAACTGCCACAGCACGAGACTGCTATTTGAACTGTGTCATAGCCCTGAGCTCTGATCTGACTGAAAAATTTCAGATTCCGCCATTACTGAGCTCACGGCGAGCAGAAGCAGCAGGGGGCGTGTCTTTGTGGGCGGTACCAAGCTGAGAGCTCTGACGTCTGCAAAAGGGGAAAACCAATCCTGCTGCACAGCAGAACGATTATACGCCATCCCGACGGAGGCAGAGGACCGGAAGGGTCCGGATTAACTAAGGGGGTGCAACATGTCGCAGCACGGAGACGCCGAAACACCCGGCGACACAAATGCAGCTGAATCACAGAACAGAGCGCTCGGCAGCACAGCGGCGCAAGGTGCAGCGCCCATTATGCCGATGTTGATGCCATATACCCCAGGTGCTCCATGGCTTCCAGTGTATGAAGGTAAGCCTAATACTTTTGATGATTTTAAAGAAAAACTGCTGGCCTATTTAAACATGTTTCCAATGGCAGAAGCTCAGCGTGTCGGTTTGCTGATGGCACAGTTAAGTGGTAATGCCAAGCGAGAAGTCACAGCATGGTCCGCTGATCTAAAAGACACTGCTGAGCATATTCTAGCTGGATTAAAGGCAGTATTTGAAACTACTGCTGGTAGCAAAGCAAAGACCAAATTCTTCAATTGCAAACAAAAGGCCAATGAGAGTGTGAGAGACTTTGCCCTGAATTTACAGGAGGCCCTTAAAGCGCTTACACTGGCTGAACCAATGTTTAACACTGGCGCTGATAAATTGCTAAAAGATCAATTCATTGAGGGACTATTAACCCCTTCTCATCGAGGGCATGCGAGTATGCTGACTTTCAAGGACCCTGAAGTGACATTTGCCCAGTTAAAGGAGAGCGCTATTCGTCTCCAGCAGGCAGAGGCACTTTGGGATCAGGATCCTGAGCAATCCATTACAGAAACCCCTCAACAACAGAGAGTGCCAGTGACATCAGTTAAGCCCCTGGAGGCCAGTGCTAATGATGCTTTCCAGCAAAAGCTTGACTCTCTAACAGACATTGTCACCTCAATGGCTAAAACCATGCAGGAAATGAGAGAATCACAGACTACACCCAAGATGGAGTTGGCGAACCGCAGAGAGGATATTCCCTGGATGAGACCCCAAAGATACCCAGCGTGGAGAGGACGACCCAACGACCGTTACCAGCCGGATGGACAGCCTATTTGCCGCCGTTGCCGGAAGCCAGGCCACATCGCCCGCAATTGTGATTTAAACAAGGATCCCCTGGGAATGCGGGCCGCTTCGCAGGAGTGAACTTTCAAGGCCCAACATCCTGGCACGACAAGTACGTCGGAGGACGTCCCATTATCCCCATCGTGCTGGACGGTATTCCCCTCAATGCCTTGTTGGACACTGGTTCCCAGATTTCATCTATACCACATATCCTTTATAAGAGGTACTGGGCAGATTCAGACATTGATAAAAGACCATCTAATGTTGAGCTAAGTATATATGCTAGTAATGGAAAATTGGTACCGCAAGTAGGATTTAGAGAGATGACCATTAAGATTGGTAGAGTAGAATTAAAGAATCAGGGTATCATAATTGTTGATGTTAACCGACGGGAACCTTCTGTATTGATAGGTATGAATGTTTTAGAAAATTGTTTTTCCGAGGTTATTACTATTTTACAGCAATTTGCGGAAACTGCCCAATCCTGCCAGCAGAGAATTCTCCGGAGAGAGATAAAAGCATTGGTGCTGAAGCAACAAGTAGAGGTTGCAGGTGGAGAAATCGGCAGTGTGAGGGTAAGTGACCCAACTCCTATAGTAATACCTCCAAAAACTGAAATGCTGGTATGGTGTAGAGCAGCCATTGGTATTAAAGGACGAGATTACCAAGCCTTGGTAGAGCCTGTGTACACTGATAGTAGACCCACGATATTAACGGCTAGAGGAATAGTCGAGGTACACAGGGGAAGAGTGCCCATACGTCTTTTGAATTGTGGAGAGGAAGAGGTCACTTTACCAAGGTACGCTACAATGGCCAAGCTATACACTGTTGACAACAATGCCATCATAGCCATTGGGCCCTTGAATCCGTCATGTCAGGCGGACGACAATGGTTCAAGTGGAGAATTAGAAGATTGGTGTCAGCAGCTGCATATAGGTACAGATTCAACACCTACCCACCAAAAACAAGGGGTGTACCGACTAGTAGAAGAATATGAACGGGTCTTCAGTAAACACCCATTAGACTTCGGACAGATTAAAGGGGTAGAACATACAATTCCTACCGGTAACCACCCACCAATAAAAGAGAGATATAGACCCATACCGCCCGCTCATTATCAATGTGCTAAAGACATGCTGAGAGAGATGAAACAGGCCGGGGTAATAAGAGACAGTTGTAGTCCCTGGGCAGCCCCTCTGGTAATAGTTAAAAAGAAAGACGGAACCATGAGAATGTGCGTAGACTACCGGCAGATTAATCACATTACCCATAAAGACGCCTACCCCTTACCTAGAATTGAAGAGTCATTAGCCGCTTTAAGATCTGCTAACTATTTTTCCACCTTAGACTTAACAAGTGGGTATTGGCAAGTCCTGTGGCTGAGGAAGATAAAGAGAAGACAGCATTTACCACACCAATGGGTCTCTGTGAATTTAATTGTATGCCGTTCGGACTATGCAACGCACCCGGTACCTTTCAGCGATTGATGGAATGCTGTCTCGGACACAAGAACTTTGAAGCCGTCCTTCTGTACCTAGATGATGTAATAGTCTACTCAAAGACTTACGAACAACATCTACAAGATCTGGCAGAAGTGTTCGAAGCCTTATCCCGGTATGGTATGAAGATCAAGCCATCAAAATGTCACCTTCTAAAGCCAAAGGTACAATACCTGGGACACGTTGTAAGTTCAGAAGGAGTAGCACCGGATCCCGAGAAAGTAACCGTAATAAGGGATTGGCCAAGACCTACTAGCGTGAAACAGGTGAGGCAATTCCTGGGACTGGTGGGCTACTATCGTAGATTCATCCAAGGGTTCACCAAGCTAGCAGCACCTCTACAAGACATCCTGGTAGGGCAGTCGAAGAAGCCTTCAAACCGCAATCCTCCTTTCCAGTGGAGTGATGAGAGGGAAGATTCCTTTGAAAAGTTGAAGAAGGCATTGACCGGAGAAGAAGTTCTGGCATACCCCGATTACCATCAACCTTTCATCCTTTACACAGATGCCAGTAATGTGGGACTGGGAGCAGTACTATCTCAGAAGCAAGGAGGCAAGGAGAAAGTCATCGCCTTTGCAAGTAGAAAGCTCCGGCCTACTGAAAGAAATCCTGAAAATTACAGCTCCTTCAAGTTGGAACTACTGGCAGTAGTCTGGGCTGTGACTGAGCGTTTCAAACACTACTTGGCAGCTGCAGAATTCACCGTCTATACTGATAACAACCCATTGACCCACCTGGATACAGCCAAGCTAGGTGCGCTGGAACAGCGATGGATAGCCCGGCTGTCTAATTACAACTTCGTGATCAAGTATAGAGCAGGCCAAAAGAATGGAAATGCAGACGCCTTATCCCGGATGCCGCACTTGAGAGACGTGGAAGAAGAACAGGTAGAACTTGAAGAAATTGAACTACCCGCCTTCCATCGTCCCAAGGTAGGACAGTATCAATCCAGTGCCTACCAGAAACATCAACAAGTGAATCTCAACCCATTAGCACACCACAGATGGGCTGACACTCAAGACAGCAATCCAGCTGTGAAGTTGGTGAAAGAACTGCTGACTGAGCAAAGTGCGTATCCCAATGAAAATGCACCAAAAGAGACACATCAACTCTGGAAAGAGAGAGGCAAAATGTTCCTGTACCAAGGAAAGCTGTGCAGAAGATATACCAATCCAAAGACGCATGAGCTAGTATGGCAGATCATTGTGCCTAAACAAGATGTAAAAATGGTCCTAGAAGCTTATCACAATGGTGCTGGTCACTTCGGGTGGAAAAAGCTAGAAGTACTTTTAAGAGAAAGATTCTACTGGGTTGGAATGAGAAGATCAATTGAAGAATGGTGCAGAAACTGTGGTCCGTGCAACCTCAGAAGAAAAGATCTAAAAAACCAAAGAGCACCACTCCAGCCTATAGTTACCAAGCAACCACTTGAGCTCGTAGCAATAGATCACGTGAAATTGACACCAAGCCGGTCCGGCTATGTCTATGCTTTAACCATCGTGGACCATTACTCACGCTTCCTGGTAGTAGTGCCCGTGAAAGATCTCACTGCAAAGACAGCAGCTAAGGCGTTCCAGACATACTTTTGCAGACCTCATGGATATCCGGAACAAGTACTCGCAGACCAAGGTACAGCATTTGAATCAGAGATCTTCAGAGAATTTTGCAATATGTATGGCTGCAAGAAGATCCGTACAACAGCCTATCATCCGCAAACAAATGGCTTATGCGAAAGAATGAACCATATTGTAATCGATCTCTTAAAGACTTTACCAGAGACAGAGAGAAACCTATGGCCAGAGAAATTGCCTGACTTGGTAGACCTCTATAACAATGTCCCGGTAAGCTCCACAAACTGTACCCCAGCTTACCTTATGCGTGCAAGACCTGGCAAGCTACCAATAGATCTAGAAATGGGCATCGTAAAACTTGACGCAGAAGTGCAGGATTCCAACTGGGACTCCCTACGCCAACAACAGTATCGCCAAGTGCAAGAATGCGTAGAAAGGAATCTCCAGAAAACTAGAGAAAGACAAGAGCAATACTTCAACCAGAATGCTCTAGCAACCCCATTAAAACCTGGTGATCAAGTGCTCAAGAGAAACCGTCGCACTAATAAACTGGACAATCAGTGGGAATCCGTCCCATATACAGTTTTACCAATGAGAGTGAACAATCCTAAAATGTGTCTTATAAGCAAAGATGGTGGATTAACATCAGTACTAGTGTCAAGAGACAATCTAAAACTATGTCCAGAGACATTGAAAGAAAAAGAAGTCATTCAACCTGAACCAGAAGTTATTCAACCAGTACCGGTTCAACCTGTTGACGAAAAAGAAGAAGATGGAGTATATCACACCTATTTAGGAGACTTTCCTAAAACCTGGCCAACCTACAATGGTGCAGTAGTAGTTCCCATGATGGCCTTCTATCAAACACCAGAGCCTGTAATACCAGAAGCCCCAAGACCAATAGAATTAGAAGCAGACCCTGTACCACAAGACGTTCCAAGACAGGAAGAACAAATTCCTAGTAATAATAGTCCTGGACACGGTGGAATTGCCAATCCCACAAATGTGGAATTATCCCTAGCAGAACCAGAAGTACTTACTAGGTATACATCCACTCACACCATCACATTGAGTACACCCAGTACACAAGCGTTACGCAGATCACAGCGTAGTACTCAGGGTCAATTACCAGCAAGATATGCAGACTACCAAATGTAAATAGATATTTCAACCAGAAATATCTGAAAGGAACTTGTTTAGTTGTTAATCAGTAGTTATTAGATGTAACGTTAAAAAGCTCAGTACCTACAGAGACTATTCTGTATGAACTACTTGCATATTCTTGAACTCTTTTCTTCATTTATCAGCCCGGAGGCGGTAAATTAAAGCTCCGGAAAGACTGTTTTTTGAACATTCTTAAATTATTCATAAACTTTGTTGGAAAAATGGACGCTAATTGCAGTGCCTTTCCTAACAAATAAATAGCCCTCAAGGACAGAGCTGTATTAATGGACGCTATTTGAAGTGACTTTTTACAAGACTCTATTTTTTAAACTTGAGTGGTTTTTGTAACTTTTTATTTTTTTTTTAAGACTCTGTAGATATTATCTGTTATATCTTATGTTTATTGTCCCACAGTCCCGGAGTACTGTTCTTAACTAAGGGGGAATGTGGCGCCCCTGCGGGTATTAGCCACAGTATAAGATCATAATAGTTGCACTCACTTAGAAAGCCATGCCACTGCACTACCACCTTTGGCCAGTAGGGGGAGCTCCAGAGACACCAGAGACTTCCCTAGAGATAAAACACTGGTCTGAGGTAAATTTTCAGACAGTTGGAGCCACGAGCTCAGAGTGACAGGAGCTGCATTGAGTTCCTGAGGACTGGCTGACAATTTCCAGGGCCAAGCCATCGGTCTGAGGAGGAGAAAACTGATAAGAGGAACACTTTCAGAATCGGGTAGCATCATTATCTACCCTAGATAAAAAGCGCAGATACGGATACCGGATCCGTGGCTGCATTAATTATATACAATACAGCAACCGGAAAAACGTGAGGTAACAACAAGCTTCACAGGGCCAGACACAGCAACATACTAAGAGTTCAGCAGTACTCCCGGAGGGGGTAAGCAGAGAGAGACAAAGGACTCAAGTTGCCTGTTGAGTGGGACCCAGAGAGGACAGATTTGGGCCGGCAGCGAGTTCACACACGGCAGCAGGGCCACATAGACAGCGCAAGCAGGAGGTAAAGGACCCGGTGGGGCCTGAGCAACTGAACCCCTATTGCAGACTCCGGAGACGGGACTTGTTGTATTATAGTTTGGTTGAAAGTAAACCAGTTAAACCTCATCTGTGCCTCAGCCTCTGATTTAACAGCTACCATCTATCCAGGATTGGGACCATCACCGCTGAGAGAATTTGCTGTGAATCAAGTAAGTGTCTGTGCCCTTAACATCTCCTCACCATACTTCCATCTTCATCCATCATTAACTTTAACATCACCTGTCCAGGGGACCCTACAGCCCTACCCGGAAAAGGGCTATACCATCTCAGCTGCCTCTCACCATCATCCCCTGGCCAGTACAAGGCAGCGGTGGCCATATATAGCCACATTATTCTGGGTGGCGTCACGACAATAACATCTACAAACTTTATAAATTATATAAACTTCTAAATCCCCTGTAAATACCCCCTTTTAGGAGTGTGCCAGCCTGGGGCCACGGCCTGGGTCCAGCCACCAGTGACTCCCCCAAGGAAAGGGACCCTGCGCCGGGTATCCCGGTCCCCTAAGCTGGGCGGCACATATACTAGTAAAAAGGCCCGATGCAATTGCATCGGGAGCGCGGTGAAATGAATCGTGTGTATACAGGCGGGTCAGTGGGTATCAGAGTATACAGGCGGCTCTGTGGGTAGCAGAGTATACAGGCGGCTCTGTGGGTAGCAGAGTATAGAGGCGGCTCTGTGGGTAGCAGAGTATAGAGGCGGGTCAGTGGGTAGTAGAGCATGGAGGCGGCTCTGTGGGTAGCAGAGTATGGAGGCGGCTCTGTGGCTAGCAGAGTATCGAGGCGGCTGTGTGGGTAGCAGAGTATCGAGGCGGCTGTGTGGGTAGCAGAGTATGGAGGCGGCTGTGTGGGTAGCAGAGTATCAAGGCGGCTGTGTGGGTAGCAGAGTATTGAGGCGGCTGTGTGGGTAGCACAGTATCGAGGCGGCTGTGTGGGTAGCAGAGTATCGAGGCGGCTGTGTGTGTAGCAGAGTATCGAGGCGGCTCTGTGGGTAGCAGAGTATAGAGGCGGCTCTGTGGGTAGCAGAATATAGAGGCGGCTCTGTGGGTAGCAGAGTATACAGGCGGCTGTGTGGGTAGCAGAGTATAGTGGCGGCTGTGTGGCTAGCAGAGTATCGAGGCGGCTCTGTGGGTAGCAGAGTATCGAGGCGGCTCTGTGGGTAGCAGAGTATCGAGGCGGCTGTGTGGGTAGCAGAGTATCGAGGCGGCTGTGTGGGTAGCAGAGTATCGAGGCGGCTGTGTGTGTAGCAGAGTATCGAGGCGGCTCTGTGGGTAGCAGAGTATAGAGGCGGCTCTGTGGGTAGCAGAATATAGAGGCGGCTCTGTGGGTAGCAGAGTATACAGGCGGCTGTGTGGGTAGCAGAGTATAGTGGCGGCTGTGTGGCTAGCAGATTATCGAGGCAGCTCTGTGGGTAGCAGAGTATCGAGGCGGCTCTGTGGGTAGCAGAGTATCGAGGCGGCTCTGTGGGTAGCAGAGTATCGAGGCGGCTCTGTGGGTAGCAGAGTATCGAGGCGGCTCTGTGGTGGAGGGGTGAGGAGAGATGCGGCTCTGTGGTGGAGGGGTGAGGAGAGATGCGGCTCTGTGGTGGAGGGGTAAGGAGAGATGCGGGTCTGTGGTGGAGGGGTGAGGAGAGATGCGGCTCTGTGGTGGAGGGGTGAGGAGAGATGCGGCTCTGTGGTGGAGGGGTGAGGGGAGATGCGGCTCAGTGTTGGAGGGGTGAGGAGAGATGCGGTTCAGTGGTGGAGGGGTGAGGAGAGATGGGTGTCTGTGGTGGAGGAGTGAGGAGAGATGCGGCTCAGTGGTGGAGGGGTGATGAGAGATGCGGCTCAGTGTGGAGGGGTGAGGAGAGATGGGTGTCTGTGGTGGAGGGGTGAGGAGAAGCGGGTCAGTGGTGGAGGGGTGAGGAGAGAAGCGGCTTAGTGGTGGAGGGGTAAGGAGAGAAGCAGCTCAGTGGTGTAGGGTTGAGGAGAGAAGCGGGTCAGTGGTGGAGGGGTGAGGAGAGAAGCGGCTCAGTAGTGGAGGGGTGAGGAGAGAAGCACACAGTATATACATACATGAGACATTGTATAGACAGACAGTATGCAGAGATTACACATATTATACACACAGTATAGACAGAGTATACACGCATTACAGAGAGTGTAGAGAGACATGAGAGGGACAGAGTGTAGAGAGACATGAGAGGGACAGAGTGTAGAGAGACATGAGAGGGACAGAGTGTAGAGAGACATGAGAGGGACAGAGTGTAGAGAGACATGAGAGGGACAGAGTGTAGAGAGACATGAGAGGGACAGAGTGTAGAGAGACAGCTCCTGGGATCACTCGTGTGTGTAGACTGTCAGCTCCTGGGATCACTCCTGTGTGTAGATTGTCAGCTCCTGGGATCAGTCCTGTGTGTAGATTGTCAGCTCCTGGGATCACTCCTGTGTGTAGATTGTCAGCTCCTGGGATCAGTCCTGTGTGTAGATTGTCAGCTCCTGGGATCACTCCTGTGTGTAGATTGTCAGCTCCTGGGATCAGTCCTGTGTGTAGACTGTCAGCTCCTGGGATCACTCCTGTGTGTAGATTGTCAGCTCCTGGGTTCAGTCCTGTGTGTAGATTGTCAGCTCCTGGGATCACTCCTGTGTGTAGATTGTCAGCTCCTGGGTTCAGTCCTGTGTGTAGATTGTCAGCTCCTGGGATCACTCCTGTGTGTAGATTGTCAGCTCCTGGGTTCAGTCCTGTGTGTAGATTGTCAGCTCCTGGGATCACTCCTGTGTGTAGACTGTCAGCTCCTGGGATCAGTCCTGTGTGTAGATTGTCAGCTCCTGGGATCACTCCTGTGTGTAGATTGTCAGCTCCTGGGATCAGTCCTGTGTGTAGATTGTCAGCTCCTGGGATCACTCCTGTGTGTAGATTGTCAGCTCCTGGGATCAGTCCTGTGTGTAGACTGTCAGCTCCTGGGATCACTCCTGTGTGTAGATTGTCAGCTCCTGGGTTCAGTCCTGTGTGTAGATTGTCAGCTCCTGGGATCACTCCTGTGTGTAGATTGTCAGCTCCTGGGTTCAGTCCTGTGTGTAGATTGTCAGCTCCTGGGATCACACCTGTGTGTAGACTGTCAGCTCCTGGGATCAGTCCTGTGTGTAGACTGTCAGCTCCTGGGATCACTCCTGTGTGTAGATTGTCAGCTCCTGGGATCAGTCCTGTGTGTAGATTGTCAGCTCCTGGGATCACTCCTGTGTGTAGAGTGTCAGCTCCTGGGATCAGGGATCACTCCTGTGTGTAGATTGTCAGCTCCTGGGATCACTGCTGTGTGTAGCTCCCGGTGGCTCCCGCAGGCTGCCGGTGTCAGCACAGGTCTGCTACTGCAGTTCAGGACCTGTGGTGATGTCAGAGTCACGTGACACCAGGTTAACATGGAGTAACCTGGTGTCACGTGACTGTGCCATCACCACAGGTCCTGGACTGCCCTGGACTGCAGTAGAAGAGCTCTGCAGACACTCGGAGCCTGCGGCAGCCACCGGAAGCCTGGAGGAAGACGGCAGGAGACGGCGGGGGCTCGGGGAGAGGTGAGCATAATTTTTTTTTTTTTTTAAGTGTAGTGCGGCTGCGGCTCGTGATGACGCTGCGCGTCATCACTCGCAGTCGCGCAAAGGAGCTTGGGATTCGGCTACAGTGCCCGAATTCCCAACTCCCGATTATATAAGTAGATATATATGTACATCTCAATGAATTAGAATATCATAAAAAGTTAATATTTTTCAGTAATTCAACACATGAAGTGAAGCGCTTATATTATTTAGAGTCATTACAAACAGGGTGATCTATTTCAAGCATTTATTTCTGTTAATGTTGATGATTATGGCTTACAGCCAATGAAAATCCAGTGGTCATTATCTCAAAAAATTAAAGTAGGGAGGATAAAGGGTCTGAGAGATAAAATATGACCTAAATAGGTATCAGAAGCTTCACCTTGTGTGGTTGTGAGAGTCACAACTACTATAAAGCAGATCACGGCTGCTGCAGTCCCCAGCGTGGTGCATATAGAGTAGGGAGGATGAAGGGTTAAAAACCACACTGCCATATTCCACGAGACATCAGAGGGGCTCCCTGGCCCCTTCCTCAGGACAAATGAAGATCATTTTGCCATGTTTATTAGTCAACGCGTTTCAGGTCTCCCTGTTTCATCTCTGCCTTATAAAGTGTTCACAAATAAATCAATATTATCTTCACCCTCTGAAGTCTCATGGAATACGGCAGCACAGTTTTTAACCCTTCATCCTCCCTACTTTAATTTTCTGAGATAATGACCTTTAGGTTTTCATTGGCTGTAAGTCAAAATCATCAACATTAACAGAAATATACACATAAAATAGATCAATCTGTTTGTAATGACTCTATATAATATATAGGTTTCACTTTATGTATTTAATTACTGAAAAAAAATTACATTTTTGATGATATTCTAATACATTAAGATGCACATGTATATCTTTAAATATATACACATAACATTATCTGGGGGACTAGCTAGTTATGGAGAGGAATCTGCCTGCCAACATAAGGAGACAGATAAGCTGATAAGGAGTCTTATAGCCGCATTGCTCCTCTGGGAAATATGCAAATTGTCACTTCAAAATCGTATATGAGGGCTTCGTGCAGAGGTCCCTGCACTTCCAACCTTGGTTGAGATTACTAATGGTTGAGGGATATTCTGCCTCTCTGAATGCACTTGGGCATGCAAATCATCAGCATCCGCTGCTGGTGGATCCCATTGCTCTGTGCATGTTGAGAGACAGATAAGGAGATGTTTCAGCCCACTGTAGCACATCTAGGCCATACAGGTAGCTAACAATAGCACGAGAAACATGCAGCCTGGTGCTGTTGTGTTAAACAATGGCTTCTAGGACATTCTGGAAAAATGGCCATACCATTGGTACCACGACCAGATCAGAGTAATGCTGAGATGCTATTGCACCTTAAATGAAAACTAGAGGTGTCCGGCTCCCGTACATTATGCCATTTTGCACCAAAACCCTTGAGTTAGGACCAGTGTTATGTTCCCTAATGAAGGTCTCTTTATGGAGTTTCCCATATGATCTCCGGACCAATCTCCAGCTATCTTTGAATCCAAAACAAAAGCATAACTCATCGCTGAAGAGGAAAGACCACCATTCCAGCTTCCAATACTCCTTTCCAGCCTGCAGTCTCCACCATGAAGCCTTCATGAGGGAACTACACACTAGTCCTATTCCTGGGATCATTGTGTGGGGTGGCATAACATGTGGGAGCTGAACCACTCCAGGCTTTACTCCAAATGTACAAACAGATGGGCGTTACATTGATTTAGTCATGTAATCAGTAGAACAGCCATTTTTCCAAAGTGTCCAAGTAGCCATTTTTTTAATATAGCAAGTACTAAAACCAAAGAGTTATAGGGGCCATAGAGAGTGGATAGAAGGAAGGGAGTGTAGACTATTAGGGTGCACTCACATCTGCGGATCTTTTCTCATCACAGATCAACTTGAAAATGACCTGCTATATTTGGTTAAACAATCAACTCACCCCTACTGTGGTGGCTGGAGCAGCTTCTCTTTAAGGTGTCCGTGATGTTAAGTGATATTGATCATGTTGCTTCCCTGCTTTTCCAGGTTTGCTAGAGTCCTAGACATCACAGGGCATATAAGTCACTGGGGAGGCTGAAGCTGGGGCATAGAGATCACTGGGGAGGCTGAGGCTGGGGCATAGAGATCACTGGGGAGGCTGCGGCTGTGGCATAGAGATCACTGGGGAGGCTGCGGCTGTGGCATAAAGATCATTGGGGACATGGATTTAAAGGGCAGACAGTCTGCGTCTGTCAGCCTGAGCACTGCAGTCCCCAGTAATTGGCTCAGGGGGCCACAGAAAAGGTCATTGAGGGCCACAGTCCTAGGACCTGAGGTTCCCCACCCTTGCCATAACTTGTAAGATTATGTTAGACATGGCCATCTTAATAAAGTGTTATGCCATCTGACAATTTAAGGGCTCCTATGTTTTTATTTGTTAGGAGCTTGGTACACAGGACCCGCTGAAGCGTGCAGAGCATGCAAAACGGTCACCATCGTCCCTCCGTCCTCACTTCCCTGCACCCACCGATGTAAACTTTTTTGGAATAAAGCTGTTCATGGAATAAAGGATCTCAGAGTGCCGCTGTTTTCTTCTTAAGTCTTAATTGATCCCTGCATCTACAGCTCAGCAACCCAGATCCATGAATGCCTCTGCACACAGGACTTCAATGCAACAAGGTCAGTGCCCGGTTTCTCTTCTCAACCAAATAATAAATAAGTTTACAACCCATGGCACTGTAACCCTGGCTTCACACCACGGTAAGGTCTGGTCCCGGGCTGTCCGGTGTAAACCAGACAGCCCCGGACTGGATTTTGGCCCCATAGTATCCTATGGGGCCGGATGGAGCTGGATGGCAGCTCTCTGCCATCCGGTTTCCATCTCTCCGGCAGAATCCGGGAGAAATCGGATTTTTCTCACCGTACACAAAAACGTTGCTTGCAACTTTTTTGTGTCCGGGGAGAAAAATCTCCCCAAATTGCTGTATCCCGGATTCTCCCGGATACCGCTGGATCCGGTGCAATCCGGCGCTCCCAACATGGGAGCCTATGGGGCCAGATTGCATCGGTCCGGGAGGATCCGGGAACCGGACATCTGCGGCTGCATGCTGCTGTTGTTTTCGGACTGCGGCGAGCTCTCCGTGAGCCGCGATCCTGACTAATCAGTGGCGGCAATTGCGTCTGGCAGCACACCGGACCAAAGGGCATATTAGCCCTCCGATTCTGTGTGCTGATCCCTGACAGCCCCAGATCGGATCTTACCGTGGTGTGAAGCCAGGCTAACTAATCTCCCTGGATGTGGATGGCAGAGAAAAATTGATGAAAAGGTTGCAATGCAGGATAGTCCAGATGGTAGATAAGCAGCCCCAATCAAGTTTCAAAGAAATTCAAGCTGTCCTGCAGGCTCAGGGTACATCAGTGCCAGTGTGAGCTACCCGTCGACATTTGAATAAAATACAACCTTGTGGAAGAGACCCAGGAGGACCCCACTTCTTACACAGAGACATAAAGCTAGACTGCAGTTTGCCAAAATGTACGTAATCAAATTCCTTCTGGGAAAACGTCTTGTAGATAGTTGAGATTAAGAAAGAGTTTTTTGGTAAAGCACTTCATTCTACTGTCTAAGGAAAATGGAATGAAACCTAAAGAACACAGTACCTACAGTTAAATATGGTGGAGGTTCAAAGATGTTCTGAGGTTGATTTGCTGCCTCTGACACTGGGTGACTTGGAAAATGAGTGGTCGTCAAAAATTCCAGCTGAGAAGTATAATGGCCGCTTTACACGTCCCAACATCGTTTCGATATTGTATCCAACAACACGGGAGCGCGCACTTTTTTGACTGAAATCCAAGATCGCGTAGATGTTACACAGGGAGATATCGGCAGGCAACACAACTGCGATGTCTACGCCCCCTTGTACGAGCGACCCAGGAACGACCATTTAACATGGGAGTAAATAAGTTGTGCTCCAAGTCGGTGTTGGGCTGTCACACAGAACGATTCTGCCAGATCGTCCATCCAATATCGGGCAGTTGGAGAACCCGCACAATTCTCCCCCGATATCGTTTTCGCATCGTTCTTGCGTCGCATTGCACATTTACACCACACATCGCACGAACGATATCGGGGACAACGCACGAACCACGTGACTTTTTGTCGAAGTTGGACGACGATATCGGGACGTGTAAAGTAGCCATAAGAAGCTTGTGGATGGTTATAGGAAGCAAATTATTGCAGTTATTTATTCCAAAGAATGTGGAGTGTGTGACCAAATATTAAGTTGAGAGTGCCATGAATGTTTCTCTGGCCATATTTGGGGGACTTGTGTTAAATTATGTCCAATTTGCATTTTTTTCCTTTGTTTTTTTTTTGTGCTGTTGCAATACATGCAAAAAAATAAATGTGTATAACAAAACGTGTATAATTTTCTGTGAGAAATACTTCAGTTTCAAGGGGGCCAACACTTTCGACCATGACTGTACGGTCATCTGAATTCACCTTTAGGTTTTCTTGACTCTTACTATACATTTGGATTGGAAATACATTTGCTGTTCTTATGAGGAGTATTTCACGGTACTTATTTTCCTTAAATGGAATCTATCAGCAGGTTTTTGCTACCTCATTTGACAGCAACATAATGTAGGCAAATAGATTCTGAATCCAACGATGTATCACATGGGCCCAGTCCACATCTATGGCAGGGCTGCATTTGGCTGCGTTTGCAAATGCATGCAGCGTTTCCCTGTCTGCTCTGCTTAAGCGGACGCTATTCATCTGGATGTCTGGCAGGTTACCACAATCAACATCGGGTAACCAGGGACAGCGTTCAGCAGCAGCTGAGCTAGAAAGCGCATATGTGCTGCTGAAAAAAAGACTAAGTTTTTAGCGGATGTCCGTGACATCCGCTAAAAATGCTAGTCTGAAGGCCACTTTACACACACCAACTTCTATGTCCAACTTCTGAACAGATCTCTGGTTGCAGTGAAATCATGGATACATTGCTCCATGTTGTACACAGCCACAAAATAGAACAATGTGTCCATGATTTCACTGCAACCAGAGATCTGTTCAGAAGTTGGACAAAAGAAGTTGGTGTGTGTAAAGTGGCCTTCACCCTGGTCAATCATAGCATTGAGTTTTAAGCATGTATCAGAGCTTGGAAAGCTGCCCCTGCCCACACCAGGCTCTCAATAGGGATTGTACATTGACAGTGAGGTGTGTCATACTGCCTTGCACACGAGTCCTGCAATGTTAATCACAAGGTAATACAGCCATTAATTTAGGTAAACAATAGCAGGCAAACAGATAAGAGAAGTATGGTTGCTTTTTGTTTTTTAACTCTTACAGCATGCTGTCTTCAGCTTACATAGCAAAATCCTGCTGACAGATTCGTTTTAAGGATTCTGAAAAATGCCTGAATGAAGAAAAAAAGTGTTTATCACTTATTTAAAGGAATCTGCTCCAAACTGAGCATTGTCAAATCAAAAAGC
The DNA here is from genome assembly GCA_033576535.1 of Allobates femoralis. Lineage (NCBI taxonomy): Eukaryota > Metazoa > Chordata > Amphibia > Anura > Aromobatidae > Allobates > Allobates femoralis. The sequence continues at coordinate 802,287,709 of JARQOC010000003.1, read as the reverse complement.
TTCCAAAAAGCTTTAAAGAAAAAAAAAACATTCCAAGACTATGTTCACACACTGCATTTTTACTTTGTTTTTACCTTGGTTTTATGCTAATCTAAACCTGCGTTTTTGATTTCTAGCCAAACGGTAACGGTACCCTCAGTTTCTGCAAAGACACTAAACAGATGTGTGTGCACAGCTCTTCCCTGATATCCATAGGGGCATCAGGGAAGAGCTGTGCACACACATCTGTTTAGTGTCTTTGCAGAAACTGAGGTTACCGTTACACGTCGCAATATTGTTCTGATATCGCATGCAATGTCACGGGAGCGCGCACGTTTTTGGCACTTGTCCAAGATCGCATAGTAGATGTCACACAGGGAGATATTGGCAGGCAGCGCTACTAGGCTGTAGTCTTCAACTTTTGTGCGCTGGGTATGAGCAACCCAGGGACCGAGCATTAACATTGGAGTGAATAGGGGAAGTTGCAAACAAGATCGTAGTTGCGCCGTCACACAGCACGATCATGCCACATCGCATATGCTACATTGTACAGTTGAAGGGCTTGCACAATCTTCTTGCAATATCGTAGCTACGATTTTTTCGGGTCGCATTGCCCATTTACACGACACAAAGCACAAACGATATCAACTGCAACGGCCGTACCACGTGACTTTTTGTCGATGTTACATTGCGATATCGCGATGTGTAAAGGTACCCTGAAATTTGCACAGGTTTTGCAAAGAATAAGCGTCACTTCTTTTCTGCATTTTTGCTGCAGTCAATGGCCATGTTCACACACATGCGTTTTTTTGACCATCTCTGCGTTTTTGGGCTGTAAAAAAAAAACGCAGGTGCGTTAACGCAGGGTACATTTGAGTGTAGCTGCGTTTTTCAGCTCCATTTGCGTTTTTTACCCCTAGTCCAAAAAACGCTGCATGCAGCGTTTTTGGGTGCTGTAAATAAACGCATGTGCGTTTTTCCAAAAACGCATGCGTTTTTTTAACATGGGGCCCTATGGGAAACGCATGCAAAAACGCATGGTACATTAGTACCTTTTAGTGCCATTCAAAAACGCATGCTTTCCCATAGGGGCCCATGTTAAAAAAAACGCACATGCGTTTTTTTAACATGGGGGCCCTATGGGAAACGCATGCGTTTTTAAAAGGCACATTTATGCACCCTGCGTTAACGCTTGCGTTTTTGGTGAAAAAATGACTAAGTCCAAAAATGTGGCAAATCCTTTCAGACGCACAAGGGACATTTTTAAGCACTCTTAAAAAAACGCAAGTGCTTTTAAGAGTGCTAAAAAAAACGCAAATTGAGTGTGAACAATGCCAAAGGCCAAAACGCACAATAATTGCAGCAAGCCTGCAGTCATATACACAGCAAATCTCCTGCCAAGAAATCTAGAAGCCTGTACAGGTATTGCTGTGTTTTTCCTACATCAAGAACTCCCTGTGTGTACATAGCCTAAAACTCCTCAATAAAGCTCCTTCAAAACCTCAACTAGCAGCATTTCCTCGATGGATTTGTCTTCCTCCAAGAAACTCATCCAGCTTTCCCAGACCCCAGTGCATAAATTCTTGCGCCTCTTTTGAAGGATATAACAGGGCTGAATGTGCGCAATATACAGTGTGGAAATAAGTATACATTTATATCATTTACACAATGTGATTTTTATGGATTTTATTTTTTATATTCTATCTCTCACTGTTAAAATTAACCTGCCCTTAAAATTATAGACTGGTCATGTCTCTGTAAGGGATCAAATACTTATTTCCTTCTCGATATACTTTCAAATGTTAGATTTATTTGTTGACAGATAGTTCATCAGCTGCAACTAGAAATAATCTTGTAATCCGGTATAGCCGGCGTGCCGGCACGGATCTGCACATCCTCGTTGTCACTGCAGAAGTGTCGCAGTCGTTAACCCCCCTGAGCGGCGCTCCGCTGACCCCCAGTCACAGCTCTTCTGGCATCAGTCCCAGGACCTGCCTGCAATCAGACTGGCACAGGGATTGGTGGCTGTAGCATAGTTTGTATGTGACAAGGTGAATTAGAGAAGTATCCCGCCAGTCCTGTGCCCCCCATGCTGCACCAGGATCCTGATGCACTCCCAGCTTCTCCTCCATCATTAGCACTGAGCGATGTAAAGCCCCTAATCCATTTTCCTATGGCACACTATTTACTAGCACCAGCTAATAAACCTGCAGCCAATTGCAGGATGCGTCTCTCCGCCGCTTGTTGCTGTAATGCATTTTACCATTGGTCATCCACCTACTGTTGCTACATCAAAGCTGCGGGAAGCAAATTGAAGGGGACTTCACAGTCAGGATTACCCTTCATACAGACATTGCCATGTGTCATTAGCTGGCATGGTGTGCAATCTGCAGCCCCTCCTGACCTTGGCACCCACACCCTGGCAGCACTAAGTCTAATATATGCTGAAATGCAAGGAGATGGAAATGTTACAGCAGCCACAGGAGAAAGAGAGCCCAGCCTGCTACTGATAAATTCTGCTGTCATCCAGGAGGGGGAGGGGAACAGGAACCTAAAATGACTCAGATACATTCATGTGTGTTGGAAATAGCAGGCAGTCACACTAGACATCTGCATTGCGCAGGCTGGACTGTAAGAAGCCCATTCACACCGTGCACAGGGGCTGGAGGGGGAGCCAGCAGCTAGTACTCCAATACTACTGTGCAGCAGGCTCAGAGGGCATGCTGGGATTTGTAGTATCAAAGCCACAAGTTGGCTATATTATGGTGCAGGCTAGCATGTAAGGATATATGGAAGAATGGATATATGGATCGATATATGGAAGGATGGATACATGGATGGATGGATAAATGGCTGGATACATGGATGCATGGATAAATGGATGGATACATGGACAGATACATGGATAGATACACGGAGGGATACATGGATAGATAAATGGATGGATAAATGGCTGGATACATGGATGGATGGATGGATAAATGGATGGATACATGGACAGATACATGGATAGATACACGGAGGGATACATGGATAGATAAATGGATGGATGGATATATGGAAGGATGGATATATGGATGGATAAATGGATCTATATATGGAAGGATGGATGGATGGATAGATGCATGGATGGATGGATATATGGAAGGATGGATATATGGATGGATAAATGGATCTATATATGGAAGGATGGATGGATGGATGGATGGATAGATGCATGGATGGATGGATATATGGAAGGATGGATATATGGATGGATAAATGGATGGATATATGGAAGGATGGATGGATAGATACATGGATGGATGGATAAATGGATGGATTCATGGATTGATGGATAAATACATGGATAGATGGATACATGGATGGATGGATAAATGGATGGATAAATGGATGGATACATGGATTGATGGATAGATACATGGATAGATGGATACATGGATGGATATATGGATAGATACATGGATGGATAGATTTTCCATCCTCTGGGTGACATCCCCCATGAGATCTTTAATGGTATTTCAATTACAACAACAATCTGTAAATTGTTAGCTGGAATCCAGTGCAATCTTGGGCATTTGTTGCACTTACATAGGCTGGTGGACCAGTACCAAGATATTGATGACTTCTCCTTAAGATAGGTCATTAATGTCCAGTGGCATTAGGAGATGGGTTTGCAATCGCATCCTGGCCCTGAAGCCTAGGGGCCCAAAAACGTCCCTATGAAAATACTATTACCATTAAAGACCTGTGTTAATTGAGGGCTCTGTTGAAGTTTTTGCAATGGGGCCTGCGAGCTTCATGTTACGCCACTGTTAATCTCATATTGCTGGGGTCCATTGTCCGATACCCGCGCGGATCAGCTTTTATTAGCTACAGCCACTGGACCCAGTCAGGACTGACACAGACAGAAGAGGCCCCTGTACAGGAACAGTATATGAACCATTTAAAGTCCCTTTAATGTGTCTGTCATCTACGTCCTCTGTGTGGCTGCACCGATCACACCAATGGCTTGTCCCCCCTGGATCCCTGGAATTACAGAACAGCTTCTCTACTGGTGAATGGCCCCCAGCTGTACTGCAGTCCCCAGCAGCGGCTGCTACACACTGAATGCATCTCTGTTTAGTGTTGACATTCGACTGCTGTCAGAGCCTATGACAGCTGATTAGTGGGGGGTGATCGATGTCAGACCCCAAATGTTCATGATATAACCCCTGCATGCAGGTAACCTCTAGTCCACACACCTTCAATACATGGTATCAGAAAGCCAGTGTCCTAACCCCTACAGGAAAGCTCATTCACGTGCCTTTTTTTTCCAGGGAACACTGCTTGGTCTATATGTCTCTGGAGATCACCTCAAGGAGATCTATTACCTTACTAGACATGCAGAATCCTCTTTATATGCATGCTGATGGATATAGAAGTGAAACAAAATTCTTTTTTAGATTCTTGTTAGCAGATCTAGGGGCAGACAGCAGGAATCTGAGCCTGCAGGATTGCAGCAAGGTGTGTTTTACTCTGTGTGTACATAAAGGAGAGATCTGTTAATAAACTGAAGCAGGGCAAGGAGAACTAGCCAGGAACCTCATCAGACTAGCCACATCTCTCCCTACAGTCCTTGGCTGGTTTCCAAACTATGAAATACAAATCTGGCTACAATTACACAACCATGCTCTGCTCATGTTTGGTTCAGACTGCACGAGTCTAATGATAGATTTCATTTCAATGGAATCTGTTGGCAGGATTTTGCTATGTAAGCTGAGAACAGCACGTTGCAAGGGGTTAAAAAATAAAAATCAACTATGCCTCTCTTATCAGGCTGTGCGCTGTTGTTTATGTAAACTAAAGGCTTTATCATCTGTTGGTTATCATTACAGGACTTCATCATGGGGAATGCAGTCCCCCTACTGTGATTGACACCTCTTTGTCAATTTACAATGTCTATAGAGAACCTGGTGGGGGCAGCTCTGCTACATGCCTAAAACTAAATACTTTGATCATGTCAGAGCAACAGCACCCATTAATCTATGCGCTACATATTTGGATTCAGATCTCTTTGCCTACCTACATCATGCTGCTCTCAGATGAAGTAGCAAAAACCTGCTGACAGATTCCCTTTAAGGCCTCGTGCCACTTGACAATTGGCAGCATTAAGAAGACATTGCCCCTACAGATACTAATTACTGACTGCTTCATTTAGCATTGAATATGGGACACCATACATGCCCCTGAAAGCAATGCAAATTATTATTGTTATTATTCTGATTATTATTATTTTTAGAATTCTACAGAATCTATGAAAAATGAATGAGAAAATATGATAATCCGATAAGGGCCCCCAAAAATCTCTGCATTGTATTACAGATCCATTCAGTAATGTGTTAGAATAGTGCATGTAAAATAATTCTAATAGGATATATAAGTGCTGGAGACCAGAAAAGAGCAAATCATTTATCATTATGGCCCAGATTACATGCTTCAGCTGTAACATTCCCATCATGTGACTTATGTTTCCCCATAGAAGGCATTACAACCATTATTATTATGATATTATTATGCCTTGTTTGTATAGCACCATAATAATCCACAGCAGTTTACAGACTTCATCATCACTGTCCCCATTGGGGCTCACAATCTAAGTTTCCTATGTATTTGGGAGGAAACCCACATAAACAAATTGAAAACATAGAAACTCCTTGCAGATGTTGCCCTTGGTGGGATTTTATCTCCAGGCCCCGAGCTGCAAAGCAAACGGCTCCGTTTAAAATATGTGTTCACCCCAGATGAATGACGTGAGCAGACTAAACCCACCTATAGGTGGGCCACACTACACCGACTTACAAATGGCCAATGAAATGGAAGAGTGGGTGGGCTTTTGTTCAGATGGGTTACAGATGGAATTGATGTAAAGTGAGAGCCTTTAACAGAATTTAGTGGCTCTCACTTCTGCGGCGGCTCCCGTCGGTCTCATCAGGGAGCCGGCCCTTTGTATCAGATCGTTCATGACCGACACATCAATATCATGGGCCCCGATGCCAAAACTCCAATGGGGCCCTCAATTATTGCAAATCTTTAAGAATATTAGACTTTTTTTATATGCCAAAGGTACTTTTAGGGCCCCCTAGGCTTTGGGGCATGGGTGCAATTGCAACCCCTGCACCTGTTGTAGTTACACCCCTGATCTCTGTCCATACACAGTGGTGTAACATGAAGCTTATGGGCCCCAATGTGAAAGCTCCAATGGGACCCCCAATTATTGCAAATCTTTAATAGCAATAGTCTTCTTCTTTTGGGGCCCGTAGGCTCTGGGGCCCGGGTGTGATTGCAACCACGGCACCCAGGGGTGTAACTACAATAGGTGCAGGGGTTGCACTGGAGCGTAGGGGGCCTATAGAAGAAGCCTATAGCTATTAAAGCTTTGCAATAATTGGAGACCTGTTGGGGCTTTTCCATCAGGGTCTATGATCTTCTAGCTACACCACTGACTGCACCTATTGTAGCTACGCCCCTGCTCCCTATCCTACGCCGGTGTCCATACACAAAGATGTAACATGACACTCAAGGGCCCCAATGCAAAAGCTCCAACGGGGCCCCCAATTATTGCAAATCTCTAATAGCATAGGTCAAAGATCCTTTTCTGGTGCGATTGCAAGCCCTGCACCTGTTATAGGTACGCCCCTGACCATACATCCATAGAACGCCTATACATAGATATCAAATGATACCGATAATGAAAAATATCCATTATATAAAACATATTATTGCATTTTTTTTATATATTAAATATAAATATCTGTATATTAAGGATAATCCATGAGACATGGCCAATGTAGGGCCCCGAGTTGGGTGAAGCTGTGTGTTTTTCAAGGACTGCTCTCAATGTCACCAGGTAGTCTGCCTTGCTGCTCGCACAGACTGCCGTGCGGCGCAGCTCCAGCAGGTGGCGCTGTGGAGAGGCAGACGCAGAGCCGGCTCCGGCTCCAGCTGCAGAGGAGAGAGGCTGAGCTGAAGGGCATCAGATGAGCGCAGAGAGGAGCAGACACGATCCCGGAGCACAGGCTTCACCCTCAGCGTCCACTGTCTGCTGCACCGCTGCTGCCGAGCATGGAAAGCAAACTCAACTCCTCGTCCAACAGCAGAGATGAAGGCAACAACGTATTCCCGGGGAAAGGAGACAAAAGTCTGACAGCCAGCAGCTCCAGCGTGAAGGAGCATGGCAACTCTGTGTGCTTCAAAGCGGATGGCGAGGACCCCGTGGTGGGCTTCGAGGACGCCGAGGGGCCCAGCAGGCAGTACGGCTTCATGCAGAGACAGTTCAGCTCTCTCATGCAGCCTGGAGTCAATAAATTCCCCTTCGCATGTTTGGCAGCCAAAAGGCAGTGGAGAAAGAGCAAGAAAGGGTTAAAACTGCAGGCGTCTGGATCATACATCCATATAGTGATTTCAGGTAATCTCCTGGGAATCCACCTTGTGTGGAATCCCTGCTGCCATAGGATGAGTGGAGGGGCATGGATGGCAGGGTGGGGGGCCAGGGGGCATATGTGGATGTCACTGTGTGTGCTCTCCCCCTGACAGAGAGGAGCAGCAACTTTATCTAACTTATGGAGTGTCAGCTCACAGGGACAGAGGAGCTGGAGTGCTGCTTTCTAGGCTTGGGGTATTATGTGTTACTGTCTGTTGTGTGCAGAGCGCAGAAGGAGCACTCTAATGTGTACAATGTACAGTGATAGCATTCAATCCATGCTAATGTTAGGAAAGAGTCAACTGGGCCCCCTGTGTGAGGATTGTCAACAGTAAGATATACTGTATGAGTATTGTCAACAGTAGGGTATACTGTATGAGTATGTCAACAGTAGGGTATACTGTATGAGTATTGTCAACAGTAGGGTATACTGTATGAGTATTGTCAACAGTAGGGTATACTGTATGAGTATTGTCAACAGTAGGGTATACTGTATGAGTATTGTCAACAGTAGGGTATACTGTGTGAGTATTGTCAACAGTAGGGTATACTGTGTGAGTATTGTCAACAGTAGGGTATACTGTGTGAGTATTGTCAACAGTAGGGTATACTGTGTGAGTATTGTCAACAGTAGGGTATACTGTGTGAGCATTGTCAACAGTAGGGTATACTGTGTGAGTATTGTCAACAGTAGGGTATACTGTGTGAGCATTGTCAACAGGAGGGTATACTGTGTGAGTATTGTCAACAGGAGGGTATACTGTGTGAGCATTGTCAACAGGAGGGTATACTGTGTGAGCATTGTCAACAGTAGGGTATACTGTGTGAGCATTGTCAACAGTAGGGTATACTGTGTGAGCATTGTCAACAGTAGGGTATACTGTGTGAGCATTGTCAACAGTAGGGTATACTGTGTGAGCATTGTCAACAGTAAGGTATACTGTGTGAGTATTGTCAACAGTAGGGTATACTGTGTGAGTATTGTCAACAGTAGGGTATACTGTGTGAGCATTGTCAACAGTAGGGTATACTGTGTGAGTATTGTCACCAGTAGGGTATACTGTGTGAGTATTGTCACCAGTAGGGTATACTGTGTGAGTATTGTCAACAGTAGGGTATACTGTGTGAGTATTGTCACCAGTAGGGTATACTGTGTGAGTATTGTCAACAGTAGGGTATACTGTGTGAGTATTGTCAACAGTAGGGTATACTGTGTGAGCATTGTCAACAGTAGGGTATACTGTATGGGTATTGTCAACAGGAGGGTATACTGTATTGTCAACTGTATGAATATTGTCAGTATTGGAATATAGTTATGAGTATGGCCTACATTAGGATATACTGTAAAGTATGGCCAAGATTACAATATAGTCAGTATTGATATATAGCATATTGGCAATGACAACAGTAGAATATACTGTATGAGTACTGTTAATACTGGAATATAGTGTAGGAGAATTGCCAACATTTCAAGATACTGTATTAGTATGGCCAACATTAGGATATACTTACGAGTATTATCACTATTGGAATGTAGTGTTCGAGTATTGCCAACATTACAAGATACTGTATGAGTAATGACAACATTACAATACAGTGTATGATTATTGCCAACATTAGAAGCTACAATAGGAGTATTGTCCAAATTACAATTCCCTGAATGAGCGTTCCTTCTTTAGAATGTTCAGTATGAGCCTTCTAATCAATAGAATGCAATGTATGAGCACTCTATTACATTCTATTATACATTACTTCTATTAGAATACAACATGGCACGACCAGTTTATACATTGTGATCATTACAATATAGCATATGAGCACGTCATACATTAGAAAGTAATCCAAAAGCATTCCATACAGTAAGAAATAATATATGAGTATTTAACAAAGCCATCTATTCATTAAATATACACAATGTGCATCCATTTAAATAAAATCAATACTGTTAACTTTAGATCTATTGTTATATACGTTGAGATTGATGTAGGCCTGTGAAGTTCAACCTTAAAATCTATTACATGTGGGGTTTAAGTTGAGCCTTCTGTTCATTGCTATACTACATATGAGCAATTGACTCCCTGCCATGTACAGTATGAGCATCCTGTTCAGTATATTACATAAGAGCAATGTATTTATACCATGTACAGAATGAGTGAGTGTCCAGTCCAGTATAATATTACGTATGAACAATTTGCATCCTACCATGTACAGTATGAGCGCCCTGTTCAGTACTATATTACATAGCAAGTGTTTTCTATGCATGTACAGTATGTGCAAGCTGTTCATTATAATATTAAGTATTCTATATCATGTACAGTATGAGCGTCCTGTTCATTATAATAAGTATTCTATATCATGTACAGTATGTGCGTCCTGATCATTATAATATTACGTATTCTATATCATGTACAGTATGAGCGTCCTGTTCATAATATTAAGTATTCTATATCATGTACAGTATGTGCGTCCTGTTCATTATAATAAGTATTCTATATCATGTACAGTATGTGCGTCCTGATCATTATATTACGTATTCTATATCATGTACAGTATGAGCATCCTGTTCATTATAATATTACGTATTCTATATCATGTAGAGTATGTGCGTCCTGCTCATTATAATATTACGTATTCTATATCATGTAGAGTATGAGCGTCCTGCTCATTATAATATTACGTATTCTGTATCATGTAGAGTATGAGTGTCCTGTTCATTATAATATTACGTATTCTATATCATGTAGAGTATGAGCGTCCTGTTCAGTACTATATTACGTATCAAGTGTTTTCTATGCATGTACAGTATGTGCGTCCTGCTCATTATAATATTACGTATTCTATATCATGTAGAGTATGAGCGTCCTGTTCATTATAATATTACGTATTCTATATCATGTACAGTATGAGCGTCCTGTTCAGTGCTATATTACGTATCAAGTGTTTTCTATGCATGTACAGTATGTGCGTCCTGTTCTTTATAATATTACGTATTCTATATCATGTACAGTATGTGCGTCCTGTTCATTAGAATATTACGTATTCTATATCATGTAGAGTATGAGCGTCCTGTTCATTATAATATTACGTATTCTATATCATGTAGAGTATGAGCGTCCTGTTCAGGACAATATTACGCATTCACATTCTCTTCCTTACTATGGAACCTTCTTTTGCATTACAGTAAACAATGCTATCTTACTATTGAACATAATATACAGTATTACAATAACGCCCATTACGATATGAAGTGTGGACTCTGCATTAATTAGAATGCACAGCATTATCATTCTCTTCATGAGAAGGTGCGGGGGGCCGTGTTCCTACAACATAAAACAATAACGTCTTCTCACTTTTATCAAGACCCGGCATCTGCAGAGTGATTTATAGATTGCATGTAACAATGACCTTGAAACTAGTCCATGCTTGCAAGAAGGGAATGTCATACGTATGTATGACTGTGGGAAGGTATAATGAGGGACACAAGGAGATTGTAGAACTAAACATGCACTGGCACAGCTGGGATGTCTGCCCTCATCTGCTGCGTGTTGTCACATTTCATGATTATGGATAGGGACAGTCAGGAATTTCAAAGGACATCGCATAGTGACCAAATGTATGTAATATGTAGCTAACATTAATATAACTCTCCCAACCACACTGCAAAGTATAGTAAATAATTGACTGATCATAATATTACATACATCATATAATATTGAATGCATTTCTATTTAAAGGGGTTGTGCCACAAAAAATTCTACATTTTAATTAATAGGAACAGGTCGGATATACCACAGCTGCTGAACAGGGAGGAAGTAATGGTATACAGACATTACAGCCGGGAATTACAGAATATAAGAGTATACAGACATTACAGCTGGGGATCACAGAATATAAGAGTATACAGACATTACAGCTGGGGATCACAGAATATAAGAGTATACAGACATTACAGCCGGGGATCACAGAATATGAGTATACAGACATTACAGCCAGGGATCACAGCTGATTCTTTCTGAAAGAAAAACATTTCGTTGCCTGTTTAAAAACTTGTTTTATATCACAGAAAGAATCCGCTGTGGTCCTTAGCTGTAATGTCTGTATACTCTTTTATATCCTCCTGCTGAGAAGCTGTGGTATATCCCACCTCTTCCTGCATGGTTGGACACATCCATTACACAGGGGCACATTCATAAGAATATATCATAGAATGGTAGAGTTGGAAGGGACCTCCTGGGTCATCTGATACAACCCCCTTTTAAAAGCAGGATTCACTAAATCGTCCCAGACAGATGTCTGTCCAGCCTCTGTGTGAAGACTTCCATTGAGGGAGAACTCCCCATCCCTTGTGTCCACCTGTTCCACCCGTTGATTACCCTCACTGTCATAAAGCTTTTTCTAATATCTAATGAGATGAGGCCGAAACGCGTCTAGTTCCCCAAGGGGGGCACCTTATGCTTTTAATCAAGAGAAAATAAAAAAATAAATAATTTATACTACATAACGGCATCGGAGCTTTTTTCATTTACATTTTATAAATGGTCATAAACTTGTAAATAACTCATGAAAGAATAAAGTTACGTTAAAACCAAGCACACCATTGTTTTTATTATGAAATCTTCAATGAGGTTGATGTGTCACATGACCCTCTTCCCATTGAAAAAAATAAAGTTGGATTCACAATGGCCGACTTCAAAATGGCCGCCATGGTCACCACCCATCTGGAAAAGTTTCCCTCTCCCATATAGTAATGTGCCACAAACAGGAAGTTGATATCACCAACCATTCCTATTTTATTTAGGTGCATCCATATAACTGGCCCACTCTGTAGTTACAGACTGCTCATAACAGATGAGGATCAGCAGTGGTGCTGTCCATGGTGCTGAAGCTTCCACTGCTCTGTGCAGTTAATATTATACCGGCTCTATATTTTACTAACATAAACTAAATGAAATACAGTATATGAAAAAATAACTTCTATAGCTACAACATATTCCGAATCACTTTACAGATCAGAGCGACCTTGTACAAACAGTATCAGAGAGCAAGCAACAAATAAGTCAGCACTACCAGAAGATATCTTGCACTAAAAAATGTGCAAATGCACATATTCCTTCCAAACTATATAATATAATGGCATCAAGGACACGGCTCTCTCCTGGTTCTCTTCCTATCTTTCGGACCGCTCTTTCAGTGTATCATTCACTGGCTCCACTTCCTCCCCTCTTCCTCTCACTATTGGGGTCCCTCAGGGTTCAGTCCTTGGCCCTCTCCTCTTCTCTCTCTACACAGCCCCGATCGGACAGACCATCAGCAGATTTGGCTTCCAGTACCATCTCTATGCTGATGACACACAACTATACACTTCAGCCCCTGACCTTACCCCTGCTCTAATAAAAAACACCAATGACTGTCTAACCGCAGTCTCCAATATCATGTCCACTCTCTATCTCAAACTCAACCTTTCCAAAACTGAACTTCTTCTGCTCCCACCCTCTGCCAACCTCCCTAAATCTGACATCTCTCTCTCGGTGTGCGGCACCACAATAACGCCCAGTCAGCAGGCTCGCTGTCTCGGTGTTTTGATGGACACTGATCTCTCCTTCACCCCATACATACAATCTCTCACCCGCTCATGTCGCTTGCACCTGAAAAATATCTCCAGAATTCGCCCTTTCCTCACCACGGAAACAACTAAAACCCTCACCGTGGCCCTGATTCATTCCCGCCTTGACTACTGTAATTCTTTATTAGCTGGCCTCCCCCACAGTAAGCTTTCCCCTCTCCAGTCTATCCTCAATGCAGCAGCCAGGATCACCTATCTAGCAAACCGTTACTCAGATGTTTCTGCTCTGTGCCAGTCACTACATTGGCTGCCCATACACTATAGAATCCAATCAAATTGCTCGTTGTCACCCACAAAGCTATTCAAGGTGCGGCATCTCCTTACCTCTCCACCCTCATCTCTGTCTACCACCCCACCCGTCCGCTTCGCTCTGAACATGACCTCAGACTAACATCGGCATTAATCCGAACCTCCCATTCCCGACTTCAAGACTTCTCTTGAGCTGCACCAAAACTCTGGAATGCTCTACCCCAAGAAATTAGGACCATCCACAACTTGCATAGCTTCAGACGCTCCCTAAAAACACACCTCTTCAGGGCGGCCTATCCTTCTCCCTAACAGTTGTCACTTAGACGTAAGATATTCATTGTTATAAGCCCCTGTACATTGTGTTCCCATCCCGTCTTAGATTGTAAGCTCCTTCGAGCAGGGTCACCTTCATTTTCTGCCTTTTTTATTGTATTTCCTAAGTTG
>JARQOC010000003.1:802182996-802273852 GCA_033576535.1 Allobates femoralis | reverse complement strand
TTTAGTTATGATTTTATCTTCGTCTGGATGGGAAACATGCCTACTCTGAGTACCCCCTACCAGCCAATATCCTGTTTAGATGGCTTACAGTTACCCTACATCCATGTGAATACCAGCCCTATTTCGTTATGATTATCTCGATCATGGATCTCTACGCTTACCCCACCAGCCATATCCTGTTTAGATGGTTAAGTACCTAATCTGTGATCAGCTTGTCGATGTCAGTTGGAATACGCTTGCATGTCTAGGCAGCAGCTCAGAATATTAATTATAGTCACGGTGCCTTCCAGTCTGCCTGGGAAGGAAGAGACTTAAATTGAATGTGTCACCTTTTGGCATAACCTCAGTCCAGAGGAAGCCCCATACATCTACCTGATTACCACATCAAAGTTAAGGGAGAGTGTCTTTGTGTTGCCAGTTGGCTTGTAGCTAGGTGCTAATTACTCTGCCATTTGTCAGATGAATGACTTCTGCCTGTCAGAAGGGTGGGGGCTTACCTCTTTATGAGTGAGATGTGCCTTCAAATTGCTTTCTGGGTGGAATATGGAACAATATTCATCACACCTCCCCCTCTTAGACGGCGCTAGGGGGTAGCACATTCCTGTGTTCCCCCGCACGCCCGTCCACTACCTCCCCTCGCCGGGATAACCCATCAGCGTTACCGTGGTCCCGGCCCCTCCTGTGGCGAATGGTGAAGTCGTATTGCTGGAGCGCAAGGCTCCAGCGCAGCAACCTCCCATTCGTCCCAGAGACCGAGTGTAACCAGCTGAGGGGGTTGTGGTCCATCTCCACGATGAAGTGGCGTCCGTACAAGTATGGCTGCAGACGCTGCAGGGCCCACACAATTGCCAGACATTCCTTTTCCATCGTGGAGTAGGCCACCTCTCTCGGCAATAGCTTCTTACTCAGGTACAAAACAGGATGTTCCTGACCTGTGGTGTCAACCTGGCTGAGCACCGCCCGAGGCCAAAGTCGCTGGCGTCGGTCTGTACCACAAACGGCCGTGCAAAGTCGGCGGCTTGTAGTACTGGGGAGTTGGAGAGGGCAGCCTTGAGTGCGTGGAAGGCCGCCTCGCAATCAGCGGTCCAGTTGACCGCAGATGGCAGCTTTGCCCTGGTGAGGTCCGTCAGGGGCTTTGCCAGGGCACTATAGTGTGGAACGAACCTCCTATAGTACCCAGCAGTCCCAAGGAAAGACATCACTTGGGGTGGGCCAGGAGGTGATGGCTTCCACCTTCCCAGGCTCTGGCTTCACTGTCCCCTGCCTATCCGGTGACCCAGGTAAAGGACCTCACTCATGCCCAGCTGGCACTTCTCTGGCTTGATGGTCAATCCTGCCTGGTGGATCCGCCTGAGCACCTGCGCCAGATGCTCCAGGTGATCCTCCCAGGTGGGGCTGAAGACGGCAATGTCGTCCAGGTACGCGGCCGCGTACCCTTGGAGTCCCTGGAGCAGGATATCGACCATCCGCTGAAAAGTGGCAGGGGCATTCTTCATGCCGAATGGCATGACCGTGGATTCGTACAGTCCGAAAGGGGTGATAAAGGCAGAGCGTTCCCGTGCCTGGCGGGTCAGTGGAATCTGCCAATACCCCCGGCTCAGATCCATTATGGTCAGGTACCTTGCCCCGGCCAGCCGGTCGAGCAGATCATCGATGCGTGGCATAGGGTACGCATCGGTGACTGTGACAGCGTTGAGCCCACGGTAGTCCACGCAGAACCGGGTAGTTCGGTCCTTCTTAGGGACGAGGACTACAGGTGAGGCCCACGCGCTGTTGGATGCCTGGATCACCTCCAGCTTCAGCATCTCGTCGATCTCCTGGCGCATTTGCTGCTGCACCTCAGGAGCGGTCCGATAGGCTGAACGCCGGATCGGGGGGTGATCCCCAGTGTCCACATGATGGACGGCAGACTGAGTCCTTCCGGGCAGGCTGCTGAACAGCTCCCGGAAGGGGTGAAGTGTGGCCCACAGCTGGGACCGTTGGTCCTCCGAAAGCTGTTGGCCAAGCTCCACATCCTCAATGGACCCTCCCGCCTTAACCTGGGCGAGCATGTCCAGGAGGGTGTCTGCCTCCCCCTCCTCGGGCAGGTTGCACACTGGGTGGGCGCAGGCCTCCCGCTCATGATGAGCCTTCATCATGTTCACGTGAAAGGCCTTACGCCTCCCACGGGCGTGGTCCAGGGTGACCAGGTAAGTCACGGTGTTGAGCTGCTGGTGTACGAGATATGGGCCTTCCCAGGCTGCCTGAAGCTTGTTCTGCAGTACAGGGACCAGTACCCACACCTTCTGACCCACCTGGTAGGTCCTCTCGCAAGCGTTCTGGTCGTACCACCGCTTCTGGTCGGCCTGGGCTTGCTCCATGTTGTCGTGCACCAGCTGCGTCAAGGCCTGCATTTTGTCCCGGAAGCGCATGACATATTCAACAACTGACACTCCGGGGGCAGCCAAGTCCCCTTCCCAAGCTTCTTTCACTAAGGCCAGAGGCCCCCGCACACGTCGTCCGTACAGGAGCTCAAAGGGCGAGAACCCTGTTGAGGCCTGGGGGACCTCACGGTAGGCGAACAGCAGGTGCGGCAGATACCGCTCCCAATCATTCCCATGGGAGTCGACCAGCATCCTCAGCATCTGCTTCAGAGTGCCATTGAACCGTTCGCACAGACCATTCGTCTGTGGATGATACGGACTGGCCTTCAGCTGTTGCACCTGTGTTTGCCGACAGAGGGACTCCATCAGCTGCGACATGAATTGGGTCCCCCGGTCAGTGAGCATTTCTTGGGGAAAACCCACTCGGGAGAAAATCTCCAGCAAAGCGGTGGCCACCTTGTCAGCCCGGATGGATGACAAGGCTACCGCTTCTGGGTACCGTGTGGCATAGTCCACTACCGTTAGGATGAAGCGTTTCCCAGAGCAGCTGGTAGTGGACAGCGGTCCAATCAGATCTACCGCCACCCTCCGGAAAGGCTCGTCAATGATTGGCAGGTTGACCAGGGGCGCTTTTGGGTGCCGCCCCACCTTACCCACTCGTTGACAGGTATCACACGAACGGCAGTAGGCGGCCACGTCGGTCCCCAACTTGGGCCAGTAGAAATGCTGAGAGAGCCTGGACCTGGTCTTGGCGATCCCCAGGTGTCCGGCCATCGGAATCTCATGCGCAACCCGCAACAACTCCGCCCTGAATGGGTAGGGTACCACTAGCTGTCGGTCCCTGGGCCACGCCTCCGGTGAGCCCTGCTGGACCGTTTCTCGGTACAGCCGTCCCTGGTCCAAGACCACCCGCTCGCGGTCGGACTCCAGGGGAGGCTGTGCCGCCTGTTCCTTAAGAGCTTTCAGGCTGTCATCTGCTTCCAACGCAGCCTGAAACTCCTGACTTGACGTGGCCAGAGTGGATGGGACCACCCCGTCCGTAGTCAGTTCCCCGGGACCTGTCTCCTGGCCCTCCGTCTGACTCCGCAGCCGCTTGGTCTGAAGGAGGGAAGCCGTCGGACCTCCGCGAGGTCCCCTGGGCTCTGGCACCCCCACTCCTGGTGACAGCGGCTATGGCTGCTGTAACCATGGGCAATGCCTGCTTCCCCTCCGCTCCTGACCAAGTCGCCGGTTCAGGCGGACTATCCTGGCCTCCTGACATTCCGGTGGTGGGGGGTTCCTGCCCTGGGATCTCACCTGGTGGCTTCACTTCTCCTGTGACAGCCCCATACTCCCCGACATGTTCCACCCCTTGCAGCTCCTCAGAGCGCAGCGTCTGGGCCTTACCTGGCAGCACCACATTCCCTGTGGGTACTCCGACCTCGATCGTTGGCTCCTTGGCTACAATACCTGGCTGCTTACAGCAGAGAGCAGTGTCACAGCCATCTGTGTCTGCTCCTTCTGCAGCTCTCAGCCCCCTCAGCCCCCTCTGTCTGCCCTCTGAGAACAAAAGTTGTGCTGGCTGATCCTGGCCTAAGGCCATTCTACGATTCTCTTTATCTTCCTCCCCCCTCTCTGTCACTGTCAGCCCTTTGTGTACTGTGTTGTGTGGAGTGTCACTGCAAACATCATCAACTTCATCATTAATAACATCATCATTAATAACGTCATCCCCATCAACACTTTCAATATTGGACAGTACATATTCTGGTGGATCAGAACTGGGGAGGTCAGTGGCCACATACTTGGACACTAGCCGCCCCAAGTCTGACCCAAGCAATACATTTGCCGGAATATTAGCAGAGACCCCCACCTCCCTCACTCCCCTCCCCGCACCCCAGTCCAGATAAACCCTGGCAACAGGCAATGCGGGTTCCACGCCTCCAATTCCGGAGACGGCGAAGGACTTTCCGGGGACCAAGTCCTGGGGGGAGACCATCTCTGGTCGCACCAAAGTCATCTCTGCGCCGGTGTCCCGCAGTCCCATGGCCACTGAGCAGCCTATGGTGACGGGTTGGAAATTATCAAGGGACCTACCACCACCCCCACCCACACACAAAACAGTGGCCGTTTTTGGGGACGGTGTCTTATGGCGCTGAGGACACATGGCCTTGAAGTGTCCTGGTTGGTTGCAGAGGTGACACCGTCTGGGTTCTGCTGCCAACCTGGAGAGGGGAACAGGGGGTAATAGAGGGGCTGCCCCCTGCATTCTGGGGGCTGGGGTCACGGGTGCAGGGTTGGTCTTACCCCCTCTCCAGGTGCTGCTGCTGGTCCTCCTGGTCTCAGGTACTCGGTTGTTGGTGTACTCGTCTGCCAGGACCGCTGTCTCACAGGCCCCCTTCGGTTTCCGGTCGCGGATGAACTGTTGGAGGTCCTCGGGACAGTTCCACAAGAATTGCTCCATCACGAACAACTCCTGGATCTCCTGGGCTGTGCTGCTCTCCAAACCTTTGATCCAGTGGTCAGCTGCTCTCAGGAGGGCCCGCATGTGGTCGGTCCAGGTTTCCTTTGGACCCCTCTGCAGGCTTCGGAACTTCTTGCGGTAGGACTCCGGGGTGAGGTTGAACTGTCGGATCAGGGCCTTCTTGATGCTCGCATAATCCTGCAGCTCCCCGGCAGGGAAGTCCCCCAAGGCTTTCATGGCGTCACCCCTCAGACGGGGGGTCAGGTACTGGGCCCACTGGCCTGAGTCCAGGTTGTACTGCCTGCAGGTCTGCTCAAAGGCCAGCAGAAAAGAATCCAGGTCTCCGCCTGCCTCCAGAAGGGGAAAGTTCTCAGCTCGGACCTTCGGTGGCTTGGGCTCCTGGTTGGCTGGAACGGGCTGCGAGATCCCGAGCTGAGCCAAGGTGAGCTGGTGCTGGCGCGCTGCAGCCTCACGGCGCTCTGTAGCTTCACGCTCTGCAAGTCGTTCTGCAGCTTCACGCTCTGCAAGTCGCTCTGCAAGTCGCTCCGCAGCTTCACGCTCTGCCTGTCGCTCTGCAGCTTCACGCTCCACAGCCTCACGTCGCTCTGCAGCTTCACGCTCCACAGCCTCACGTCGCTCTGCAGCTTCACGCTCTGCAAGTCGTTCTGCAGCTGCCATGAGGGTCTCGTAGGTGCTCTGGTCTCCAGCTACAAGTCGAGCCAGGGCAGCTTGAAAAAGGGCATCCGAGCCCATCAGGCTGGAGCGACCAGCAGGTGGTGATCTGCCCACTGCGGGGCTGAGGACAGGGGGTATTTGCCCCACTGCAGAGTCGACCACTGGGGATTGACTCCTTGAGGACCTGTGCATGGTATCCTCCTCGCCTAGACCAACAGTGTCCTCCACCACCTCTTGCATATCAGCCACAGCAAGTGCCCTCTGCAGCGCTTGGCTCCTGGTACCCTGGGCCAGTTTAGCACTTCCTGGTCACTGACACACAGCTGCAACCTGATGCACCCACACACCTTATATTTGCACTCTGACTGTCTAGTGTTGAGTTGATCTTAGGACCCTGACAGCAAAAGCTACTGCCAGCAGTCCCTAGTGTTAGGGAGTTGGGTCCACAACACTATTATCTTGATCCCACCGCTGCCACCACTTGTGGTGAATCGTGACCTGAACCTGGCAGCTCCACAGCGCCTCCTGTTAAACCCAGGTCAGTCAGAGAACTGCCTGAGGATAAAGAAGGGCCGCAGCTGCCTTGCCTGTGCTGGTTTATTAAGGCACCTCTCAGTGAGTGTGGTATATGTCTTCTAGCCCGCAGCTAGAAGCACATATAATCTCCTCCACCCCGTCACTGCCAGAGGCCCTGAATAACCCCAAGCACAAATGCTGCCACCAGCTTCTGGTTTAATATAAGTCCGGTCCGTGGTCGGGCTTATATTGGGTCAGAAACCAACCCAGGTAGCGTTATATGAGCACACGGACGTGGGGAATCGTGATCAAGATAAAAAGAGCAACTCAAGATTAAATTTATATATTTAATCACCCTAATGGTACACTAGATATTAATATTTACAGTTATTATTCAGATGTTACAAATATTACAGTCAGATATGCCAATAAAAGGAGGAATGGAATACACAGAATTACATACACATGTGAGCAGTTACCTTAGTGCTGATGGCACCACATGGGCGGCGTGGCATCAATCTTGTTCCTTGGGTAATCTCTGGCCTTGGTGGAATAATGCCCATTCAGAAGAAATACCAGGTGGAGATGGGGCAGATGAGTTTTATACATCATGGGCTGACCCCTGTCTCCACCCATCTCACACCTCTGGGATGTCTCACAACTCCCACCCCTCTGAGGGGAGATATGGACACCCAGATTCCATAATGTTCCCTAGCCGTGTCCATGAGCATCGCAGACGGAAGATAATACTTTCATATTTTTAGTTATGATTTTATCTTCGTCTGGATGGGAAACATGCCTACTCTGAGTACCCCCTACCAGCCAATATCCTGTTTAGATGGCTTACAGTTACCCTACATCCATGTGAATACCAGCCCTATTTCCGTCTAGATGTCACGATCATGGATCTACGCTTGCCATGTTCATAGGCAGCACGGCTCATGAAATATTAATGTTATAGTCACGGTGCCTTCCAGTCTGCCTGGGAAGGAAGAGACTTAAATTGAATGTGTCACCTTTTGGCATAACCTCAGTCCAGAGGAAGCCCCATACATCTACCTGATTACCACATCAAAGTTAAGGGAGAGTGTCTTTGTGTTGCCAGTTGGCTTGTAGCTAGGTGCTAATTACTCTGCCATTTGTCAGATGAATGACTTCTGCCTGTCAGAAGGGTGGGGGCTTACCTCTTTATGAGTGAGATGTGCCTTCAAATTGCTTTCTGGGTGGAATATGGAACAATATTCATCACACCTACTCTGGAAGAGCATGACCACATGGGCTTCATAAATGGGTCACCAGTAACCTCCCGTACTCGTTTGGAGGAGCATAAGTCATAATATGCAGAGCAATGGCAAATACTTCATAGACATGGATATTCACATCTTTACTTTGTGTTCCAAATTATTATGCAAATTGGTTTTAAGTGTCATAGGGTTTTTATTATTTTTTTTCCTATGAAACCCATTGATGGTATTGTGTCTCAGGGTTCTTTGGATCATTGAAATCAATCTCAGATATCTGTGATAATTAGTTTGGCAGATGAGCCCAATAAAAGGAAAATTGGGTGTTCCACAATATTACGCAGGCCACAGTTTTCAAGTAACATGGGAAAGAAAAAGGATCTATCTGCTGCCGAAAAGCAACAAATAGTGCAATGCCTTGGACAAGGGATGAAAACATTTGATATTGCACAAAAACGTAAGCGTGATCATCGTACTTTGAAGAGATTTGTGGCTGATTCTGAGCACAGATGTGTTCGTGCAGATAACGGCAGAATGAGGAAGGTTTCTGCCAGGCAAGTTCATCAGATTAAGAGAGCAGCTGCTAAAAAGGCCTTACAAACCAGCAAACAGATATTTGAAGCTGCTGGTGCCTCTGGTGTCCCTCGAACCTCAAGGTGTAGGATCCTTCAAAGACTTGCTGTGGTGCATAAACCTACTATTTGGCCACCCCTAAACAGTGCTCACAAGCAGAAACGGTTGCAGTGGGTCCAGATATACATGAAGACTGATTTTCAAACAGTCTTGTTTACTGATGAGTGCCGAGCAACCCTGGATGGTCCAGATGATTAGAGTAGTGGATGGTTGGTGGATGGCCACCATGTCCCAATAAGGCTGCGACATCAGCAAGGAGGTGGAGGAGTCAAGTTTTGGGCTGGAATCATTGGGAAAGAGCTGGTTAGCCCCCTTAAGATTCCTGAAGGTGTGAAAATGACCTCTGCAACGTATATAGAGTTTCCAACTGAGAACTTTCTTCCATGGTACAAAAAGCAAAAACGTGCCTTTAGGAACAAAATCATTTTCATGTATGTCAATGCACCATCTCATGCTGCAAAGAATACCTCTGTGCCATTGGCTGCTATGGGCATAAAAGGAGATAAACTATTGGCGTGGCCACCATCTTCCCCTGACCTCAACCCTATAGAGAACCTTAGGAGTATAATCAAGCAAAAGATCTATGAGGGTGGGAGGCAGTTCACATCAAAACAGCAGCTCTGGGAGGCTATTCTGACATCATCCAAAGAAATACAAGCAGAAACTCTCCAGAAAATCACAATATCAATGGATGCTAGAATTGTGAAGGTGATATCAAAGAAGGGTTTCTATGTTAACATGTAACTTGGCCTGTTAGGAAGTTTTGGAGTTAAATAGCTTTTTATTTCAGTGAATGTGACCTGTTAATGCTGCAAATTCAACAAATGAGCATTTCAAACATTTCAAGTATTTCAAACAAATGAGCATTTCAAAAATGTTCTTTCAAACATATCAAATGTTTATAAATTCTACTGTGCCTAATAATTTGGAACAGTGCTTTTAGAGTTTTTTTAATTTTGAAAATTATACTGTTATCATAGGGAGATTTCTTCAATAAAATTTGATGTATACTCTAACGGGTGATGACTTTTATTACACTGACTGTCATTTGCACCAACCATTTAGAAAAATCAGAGAAATAGAACATTTGCATAATAATTTGGAATACAGTGTGTAAATGAAAGTGAATCATCTTTAGTATTGGTCCAACTTCTTTTACAAGATGTTTTTATTGGTATTGGTCCAACTTCTGAATCCACCACAGTTCGTGAGAATAAAGAGGCTGTGTGGCTACTTTATTACTGCAACTTCTTCCAATACTCTTCCCACTACATGCGGTCCCTAGACCACTTGCCCTGCAAAGAAGTGCAACAAGGCTCCATTAATGGATTATTCCAAATTAATTAGCAAGTTACCTGAAATCTATAGGATAATTGATAACTTGCTGAATGCTGTGGGCCTGGAGGCTGGGACCCCCAAGGATGCTGAGAATAAGGCTCTGCAGAGTAATGTCTTGAGGGAAACAGAGGATACCTTGCTTAGCTTTCTCCGGCAGCCCCATAGACAATAATAAAGAGAGATCTGACATGCGCACTTCCACTACGTTCAATATTGAGCTCTCCAGAGACCAATTCTCAGCATTGTAGGCTCCAAATAGTCTTACAAAAGCAATCGGAAAGTTATTCCATATCATATTCACGGGTAATGACATGCTATTTTGGGAATAACTCTTTAAAGTGAAGGTGTTAAGAGTGAGGATCGACAAAAGAACCACCTCACCTATATATATATATATATATATATATATATACTAGAAAAAAGTACTCTGCAGCACACAGCTACTACCAATGATGTACATGTGCTAACAAGCTATATATACCTGAGAAAAAAGTTTAAAAACTTACTTTTTTTCAAAAAACTCAAAAATCTTATCTTTTTATTTCTGAAGTTCTTGGTACACACATTGGCCAATGTCTGTTTGCTCACCGACTGCGACAAAGTGACTTCAGGTCCGATGAGTCCTACACTGATATCCCTATCCTCCTTGTCCGCTCCCCCACTTCTCAGTGGGCAGACACCACCTCGACCCTAGATCACCTGTGGTCAATGAGGGTGCAGATTGCAGTAAGGAGCCAGCAACTCCATAAAATACAAAAGAGAAAAAAAACTGCACAGCACACTCAGACAATGTGAACTGGTGCCAGCAGTGACGCTGGATATAAACTAGAAAAAAGTACTCTGCAGCACACAGCTACTACCA
Organism: Allobates femoralis; assembly: GCA_033576535.1. NCBI lineage: Eukaryota > Metazoa > Chordata > Amphibia > Anura > Aromobatidae > Allobates > Allobates femoralis. The sequence continues at coordinate 802,263,781 of JARQOC010000003.1, read as the reverse complement.
ATGATGTACATGTGCTAACAAGCTATATATACCTGAGAAAAAAGTTTAAAAACTTACGTTTTTTCAAAAAACTCAAAAATCTTATCTTTTTATTTCTGAAGTTCTTGGTACACACATTGGCCAATGTCTGTTTGCTCACCGACTGCGACAAAGTGACTTCAGGTCCGATGAGTCCTACGCTGATATCCCTATCCTCCTTGTCCGCTCACCCACTTCTCAGTGGGCAGACACCACCTCGACCCTAGATCACCTGTGGTCAATGAGGGTGCAGATTGCAGTAAGGAGCCAGCAACTCCATAAAATACAAAAGAGAAAAAAAACTGCACAGCACACTCAGACAATGTGAACTGGTGCCAGCAGTGACGCTGGATATAAACTAGAAAAAAGTACTCTGCAGCACACAGCTACTACCAATGATGTACATGTGCTAACAAGCTATATATACCTGAGAAAAAAGTTTAAAAACTTACGTTTTTTCAAAAAACTCAAAAATCTTATCTTTTTATTTCTGAAGTTCTTAGTACACACATTGGCCAATGTCTGTTTGCTCACCGACTGCGACAAAGTGACTTCAGGTCCGATGAGTCCTACGCTGATATCCCTATCCTCCTTGTCCGCTCCCCCACTTCTCAGTGGGCAGACACCACCTCGACCCTAGATCACCTGTGGGGAATGAGGATGCAGATTGCAGTAAGGAGCCAGCAACTCCATTTTTTTTTTTCTCTTTTTTTCTCTTTTTCTTTTTTTTTTTTCTCTTTTGTATTTTATGGAGTTGCTGGCTCCTTACTGCAATCTGCACCCTCATTGACCACAGGTGATCTAGGGTCGAGGTGGTGTCTGCCCACTGAGAAGTGGGGGAGCGGACAAGGAGGATAGGGATATCAGCGTAGGACTCATCGGACCTGAAGTCACTTTGTCGCAGTCAGTGAGCAAACAGACATTGGCCAATGTGTTTACCAAGAACTTCAGAAATAAAAAGATAAGATTTTTGAGTTTTTTGAAAAAACGTAAGTTTTTAAACTTTTTTCTCAGGTATATATAGCTTGTTAGCACATGTACATCATTGGTAGTAGCTGTGTGCTGCAGAGTACTTTTTTCTAGTTTATATCCAGCATCACTGCTGGCACCAGTTCACATTGTCTGAGTGTGCTGTGCAGTTTTTTTTCTCTTTTTTTCTCTTTTATATATATATATATATATATATATATATATATAAGAAAAAATAGAATCAGCACAACCTTATTCTCATTAGTGGGTGCAATACTTCCTGTATGAACGGTGCTTTGTCCGTCATCACCATAAGTGCAAAAAACAGGCAGCACTCCTTTGTTTTCTCAAAGTGGACTTTTCTTTATTCCAACCTTATGTGTAATGTTTCGAAGTTAATCCTCCTTCCTCAAGTATAGTGCAACAAGTGAATCAAGAATCTTATATACATGTATAACTTAATCAGCAATTACATAAAACTTGTGTATAACTCCAGTACACATCTCAGGAATAGGTGCATTATAGTGCCATATAGTGGTACATACCTAAAGTGCTCCAACAGTGCTAATTACTCCAGTCCAGCTGAAGTTGTTAGTACAGTACACACATATCATGTACTAATGTGTTTATAAGTGGCACCTGTGTATAAAATTGATCATTATATAGCGCGGTTTACCTGATCCTCTCCTTCGCCGTGTGTATTACTGGTGCTGTGTTCCCGGCGTCTTCCGGGTAACACTGTGCATGCGCAGGTATGCGTCGCGTCATTTGACACTGCAGCGCTATCGCGCATGAGCGAATCCACCGCGGCTATCTTGCATGATGGCAAATCAGTGGATTTTTTTGCCCATACACTATTCTTATAAAAACCTTTTTAATCAATTACATTGGGGCATCTTATAAGTGAAAATGGGACCAAAATCACATATTGTAGCTGGCCTGGAAGGCAACCCCGGATTGTTCATCACAAACCTCCAAGAAAACCCAGTATGAGAGTTTGAGCAGGACGGTAGATGGTTAGTCCACCACACTGTCCCCACTCCACACTTAAACCAGGTCAACTCACATCATTCTCTCATTCATACGGGTCCCATAACTCAAAAGATTATACATAAAACTTTATGCTTATCAAAAATTATGAATTTTATTTATGCAAACACAGCCCAATCAAAGTATATGAATTGGTGATATCAGGTAGGATTCAGGCGCCCCACCTATAAGATAAAAAAATATATATTAAAAACATATATTATGAAGTATATATCTCATACTGTATCAGAGTATATACATATATTCCAATATACTTTATCTGTGCTTATCCCAATGGAAAGAATCATATGATACAGAATTATGGGAGAGTTTATTACATATACCGTAATTCCAATAGTCATATCCAACATACAGAAAAGTTCACCTTCAAGTCAGAGTATGAATTTTAAAATCCACGTTGAGGCCATTGGGTCTTAATGTTTGTAATTTAAAGATCTATTCTAGTTATTTTTTTTTAATATGGCTATTCTATTACCACCTCGTCTTTGTGGTGGTACATGGTCTATCAATCTGAATTTAATGTCTGTGTCCTTGTGGCATTTACCCACACAATGTTTTGCAACTGGGAGATCCCCCCTTTTCTTACGTATAGAGTGTTTGTGGTTACTAAATCTAGTTTTGAAATCATAGGTGGTCCCCCCTATGTACCAAAGACCACACCAACATATATATCGCATAGTCAGATTCACAAGTGAGGAATTGATTGATTTTATATGTCTGATGTGTACATTCATTACCAAAACTACTGCCCTTTAACATTGCTTTACAATTTATACATCCTAAACAGGGAAAACAACCTTTCCTGTCTATTCCAGTTAATGATCCTTGCTTTTGTTTCTTAAAGGATCCTACATCAGAACGCACCAACTGATCTTCTAGATTCATACTGCGGCGGTACAAGAAGAGGACTGGATTCTTGAATTCTTTAACTTCAGATAAGCCATTAGACAGAACCTTCCAATGCTTTCTGATTATCTTAGATATTGCATCATTTTCTTCACAATAGGATGAGACAAAGGGAATGCGTTTCACGTCTTCCTTAATTTTATGTTGCAACAAATCATCTCTTTTAAGATTAGTGAGTTTAACTCGATGCTTTTGTAAAAGTTTTTAGGGTAACCCCTATTCACATATTTTTCAGTCATTACATCCAAAGTATTGTTTAAATTGGATTCATCACTCTCAATCCTTTTTGCTCCCAGGAATTGACCAAAAGGTATCGACTTTACCATATTACGTAGATGGTGACTAGAGAATAATAATAAATTATTCTCATCCGTAGGTTTTGTATATGTCTTAGTGACAATGGTTTTACCAACCTTTTCGACCATAACATCTAAAAATTGTAAATAATCTGGTGAGTGGACCATTGTGAACTTAATGGTCTTATTTACGGTGTTCAAAAACCCCAAAAAATCAAATCGCATTTTCTCAGTACCGGTCCAAAGGAGGAAGAGGTCATCGATGTATCTCCACCACCCCCTAATATATGGATGGTGGTGGGACACAGCGATGACATCCTCCTCCAGGACCCCCATGGTAATATTCGCGTATGAGGGGCCATCGCAGTACCTCTCCTTTGTTCGAAAAAATAGTCTCCGTATAAAAAATAATTTTTCGTTAAGACAAGTGTTAATAACTCCTGAATCAAATCCTGTACCTCATTAGAAAAATCAAAATGATTCAATTTTTTCTTGACACATTGTATACCAAATTCATGTTCAATTGATGTATATAAATTCGTTACATCAAATGAAACCAGTGAACAGGTGTCTTCTTCTATTTTCAAACTTGACATTTTTGTTAAAAAATCGGTAGTATTTTTTACATGGGAAATAAATCCAGAAGCAATAGGGTTCAGTATTTTATCTAGAAAAATTCCTATATGGCTCAGCACTGAATCAGTGCCTGCCACTATAGGCCGCCCAGGAGGATCTACCAAAGATTTGTGTATTTTAGGTACCGTATATACTCGTGTATAAGCCGAGTTTTTCAGCCCAAAAATTGGGCTGAAAAGTCCACCCCTCGGCTTATACACGGGTCAATACGGTATACAGCAGCCCCAGTGGTGTATAGCAGCCCCAGTAGTATATAGCAGCCCCAGTGGCCACCAAATGTTGGCACTCGCCCCCCCTCTGTTGTAAGGGCCCCCCCGCTGCTTAACCTAACATCCCTAGTCTTCTGCACCGCCGGTCTTCTGTGCTCCGTTTTCCATGCTCCCGTCCGGCTGCATCCGGGATCCCCGGCCGTCGCAGTTACGATGACATCATCGTGCTACGGCCGGGGACCCCGAATGCAGCCGGACGGGAGCATGGAGGACGAAGCACAGAAGACTGGCGGTGCAGAAGACCGGGAATGGTAAGTTAAGCAGCGGGGGGGGGGCCTTACAACAGAGGGGGGGGGAAAGTGCCAGCATTTGGGGGCCACTGGGGCTGCTGTATACCACTGGGGCTGCTATATACCACTGGGGCTGCTATATACCACTGGGGCTGCTATACACCACTGGGGCTGCTGTATACCACTGGGGCTGCTATATACCACTGGGGCTGCCATATACCACTGGGGCTGCCATATACCACTGGGGCTGCTGTATACCACTGGGGCTGCTGTATACCACACCACTGGGGCTGCTGTATACCACTGGGGCTGCTATATACCACTGGGGCTGCTATATACCACTGGGGCTGCTGTATACCACACCACTGGGGCTGCTGTATACCACTGGGGCTGCTATATACCACTGGGGCTGCTATATACCACTGGGGCTGCTATATACCACTAGGGCTGCTGTATACCACTGGGGCTGCTATATACCACTGGGGCTGCTATATACTACTGGGGCTGCTATATACCACTGGGGCTGCTGTATACCACTGGGGCTGCTATATACCACTGGGGCTGCTATATACCACTGGGGCTGCTGTATACCACACCACTGGGGCTGCTGTATACCACTGGGGCTGCTATATACCACTGGGGCTGCTGTATTCTACTGGGGCTGCTGTATACCACTGGGGCTGCTATATACCACTGGGGCTGATGTATACCACACCACTGGGGCTGCTGTATACCACTGGGGCTGCTGTATATACTGCTGGGGCCTTTATATACCACTGGGGAGGCTGCTGTATACTACCACTGGGGAGGCCTGTATACCACTTGGGGGGGCCTGTATACCACACTGCTGGGGGCTGTAAACCTGTGCTGGGGTTCACCCTTGGCTTATACATGAGTCAATAGGTTTTCCCAGGTTTTGGGGGCAAAAGTAGGGGGGTCAGCTTATACACGGGTCGGCTTATACACGAGTATATACGGGTAACACATATATTATGGGGATTGATGGATATTTGACTACCATAAAATCAAAAACGTCTTGAGAAATTATTATTCTTTTGTACTGCTGGTTCTAATATTGATTTCAACATCCGTTGGATTTCAAATTTCGGATCTCCTATTAATTTTTTGTATACATTGGAGTCATAAACCTGTCTATTTAATTCTCTCAGATATGCCTCCTTGTTCATGACGACGACACAGCCACCCTTATCTGCGCTCTTATTGACGATGTCGTCATCATGGACAAGTTTCCTCAAAGCCTCAATCTCAACAACAGTCAGATTTGGTTTTGAATATTCACTCACTGCCATTTTTCTCAAATTTTCTATATCCTTATTAACTCCCTCCATAAAGGATGTAATACTCACTGGGTAGCTAGGGGGATTAAAATCACTCTGTTTTGATAGATTTAAATCTTTACAATCAAAGACATATTCATTAGTTTTTACAGAACTCGTACTTTTATTAAACCATTCTTTTAACTTTAACCGCCTATAACATTTTTCAAGGTCTATCTTAACCTGAAACCAATTAGCATATGTAGTAGGGGTAAAGCTAAGATCTTTATGTTCCCGGAAGACTCTGGGAACACAGCACCAGTAATACACATGGTGAAGGGGAGGATCAGATAAACCGCGCTATATAATGATCAATTTTATACACCGGTGCCATTTATAAACACACTAGTACATGATATGTGTGTACCGTATTAACAACTTCAGCTGGACTGGAGTAATTAGCACTATTGGAGCACTTTAGATATGTACCACTATATGGCACTATAATTCACCTATTACTGAGATGTGTACTGGAGTTATACACAAGTTTTATGTAATTGCTGATTAAGCTATACATGTATATAAGATTCTTGATTCACTTGTTGCACTATGCTTGAGGAAGGAGGATTAACTCTGAAACGTTGCACATAAGGTTGGAATAAAGAAAAGTCCACTTTGAGAAAACAAAGGAGCGCTGCCTGTTTTTTGCATTTATGGTGATGATGGCCGAAGCACCGTCCATACAGTAAGTGTTACACCCACTAATGAGAATAAGGTTGTGCTGATTCTATTTTTTCTTTATATAATATATATATATATATATATATATATAAACGCAGGGAGGCAGTAGGTTAGGACCTGGTAGGATGAGACACCTTGACGCTGGTTACCAGGTTCACATGCTAAGGCCAAACCTCTCAAGGACCTTATCTAGATGTTTGGTGAGGACCTAGAATCCACAGGTGCTTCACAGAATTTTATCATGTTGAGCCGTGAAAAAAGGAATCACAGATCTCCCCATGAAAACATTATTTTAACCCCAATTTTGTATTTTCACAAGGGTATTAGGAGAAAATACAAAAACCCTATAATTTGTGGTGAAATTTCTCCTCAGTATGCTCATACTGCATATGCTTTTGGAGAGCTACTGATGAGCCTAAAGAGTGGAAACCCACACAAGTGACCCTATTTTGGAAACTATACCCCCTCAAGGAACTTTTGTAGATGTGTGGTGAGCACCTGGAACCCCCAGATGCTTCACAGGTTTGCCGTGAAAATAAAAAAAATCACATATTCTCCACAAAAATGTTCTTTCAGCTGAAATTTTTTTATTTCCCCAAGGGTAACAGGAAAAAATGCACTCTATAATTTATATTACAATTTCTCCTGAGTACACTGATATCCCATATGTGGTATAAATATAATGTTTGGGCGCAGAGCAGGGCTTGAAAGGGAAGAAGCGTCATTTGACTTTTGAAAGGCAAAATTAGAATCGATAGCCGATACCCTGTTGCGTTTGGAAAGACCATGATGTGCCCAAACAGTGGATTCCCACCACTTTGAAAACTAAACCACTCAAGGAACATATCTAGATATTGGGTGAGTACCTTGAACCCACAGGTGCTTCACAGAATTTTATCATGTTGAGCCATGAAAAAAAGAATCACAGTTTTCTCCACAGAAATGTTATTTTAACCCCAAATTTTGTATTTTCACAAGGCTATGAGGAGAAAATGGACCATAAAATATGAGGGGCGTCATTAAAGTTTTCCCCTGACCCACTTCTATTTATCATAGGATGCAGAAACTGCACATGTGTAATGATATAAGGGTGCTTTCACATCAGCGTTTTTTGAAATTCAGGATGTTCCCTGAGGAAGGAGCTCTGTATGTGGCTCTGAAACGCGTCGGAAAATAAAGCAAGTCATCACTTTGATCCAGACATCCCGGTGTCTTTGGTGTCATTTATATCCATCTGGCAGCAACGTGGACCTAAGGTACTTTGTCCAGAAGATTGAGTTTTTAAAATTGAATCGTTCTGGGGGCGTCAGTACCAAATATGTGCACTTTTTTTTTTCCATAAATATACATATTTATTGTTATCATACTTGTTTGCAATTTTTCTGCCCTTTTATTTTGATTTAGAAGAAAAAATTATAATATATATATATATATATATATATATATATATATATATATATTTACAATTTCTTTTTACTTTTACTTAGTCTCTATTTGGGACTTAAATGTTTATTACTCTGGTCGCTGCAATAATTGCAATGCACCAATATTGCAATGGATTACACCTGTCAGTTTTACACTGACAGAAGCCTCTACACCAAGCTCCTGGCATTGTCTTGGAGGTTTGCCATCACTGGGTGACCCGGAGGTCATCATGATGACCACGGGTTGCCATGGCAATGATCGAGCCCAATGATGATGTCGCGGGAGTCCCATTTGCTTGGGAGAGGAGTGCACTCCCTCCCCCTGCCTCCTAAATAGTGCAATCTCTATTGATTGCAGCATTTAGGGGTTATAAAGCCAGGGGCGTGCAGGTACTTTTCCCAGCTGTAAGAACTGGGGCTCAGTTGTCATGTCTGCCCAGTGATAGCTTGGGTACAGATACTGTGCCTGCGTGAAAGCCATGACATACCTCATATGTCCAAGGGCAGGAACCAAGCTTGACATGTAGGAGGTATGTCATAGGTCATTAAAATTTGTTGTGCAAATTCTCCCGAGTATATCGATACCTCATATATGGTCATAAACCACTGTTTGGGTGCATGGCAGGGCTCAGAAGGGAAGGAGCGCAATTTGAATTTTGGAGCTAATTTTACATCCAAAAAGTGAAATGGCGCTCCTTCCCTTCTGAGCCCTGCTGTGTGCCCAAACAGTGGTTTATGACCACATATAAGGTATCGGTGTACTCAGGAGAAATTGCCCAACAAATTTTAGGATGAATTTTATGCTGTTGCCCATGTGAAAATGAAAAAATTGGACTCCAGTGTGAGGTCCTAGCACACACCTGTTTTTAATTACACCTTTAGACATATAAGCCCACACAGATTCCACCAGCTCACCATTTCACTAGGGCATAGTGTCAGGACCTGGCAGTGGAGGCCCCTTGATGTGGGTGCCAGGCTTCATCCTCAGTGGCCGCTGATGAGACCAAGACCTCTGTTTTCAACTATAGCACAGGGCAGTTTTCTGCATTACACATTTTCACATTGCAGTTTGATCTTCTCTTTTCAGTGCCGCTCATTAATTTGAATTTTTCACATATATATAGTAGTGTCGCGGCAGATATCTATTGTTGTTGTAAGTATGATTATTTTCTGCCAGCACCTACGTATACGGTCGATGCCAGTCTTATATATTTACACATCACTTTGATCCAGACATCCCGGTGTCTTTGGTGTCATTTATATCCGTCTGGCAGCAACGTGGACCTAAGGTACTTTGTCCAGAAGATTGAGTTTTTAAAATTGAATCGTTCTGGGGGCGTCAGTACCAAATATGTGCACTTTTTTTTTCCATAAATATACATATTTATTGTTATCATACTTGTTTGCAATTTTTCTGCCCTTTTATTTTGATTTAGAAGAAAAAAATTATATATATATAATATATATATATAATATTTACAATTTCTTTTTACTTTTACTTAGTCTCTATTTGGGACTTAAATGTTTATTACTCTGGTCGCTGCAATAATTGCAATGCACCAATATTGCAATGGATTACACCTGTCAGTTTTACACTGACAGAAGCCTCTACACCAAGCTCCTGGCATTGTCTTGGAGGTTTGCCATCACTGGGTGACCCGGAGGTCATCATGATGACCACGGGTTGCCATGGCAATGATCGAGCCCAATGATGATGTCGCGGGGGTCCCATTTGCTTGGGAGAGGAGTGCACTCCCTCCCCCTGCCTCCTAAATAGTGCAATCTCTATTGATTGCAGCATTTAGGGGGTTATAAAGCCAGGGGCGTGCAGGTACTTTTCCCAGCTGTAAGAACTGGGGCTCAGTTGTCATGTCTGCCCAGTGATAGCTTGGGTACAGATACTGTGCCTGCGTGAAAGCCATGACATACCTCATATGTCCAAGGGCAGGAACCAAGCTTGACATGTAGGAGGTATGTCATAGGTCATTAAAATTTGTTGTGCAAATTCTCCCGAGTATATCGATACCTCATATATGGTCATAAACCACTGTTTGGGTGCATGGCAGGGCTCAGAAGGGAAGGAGCGCAATTTGAATTTTGGAGCTAATTTTACATCCAAAAAGTGAAATGGCGCTCCTTCCCTTCTGAGCCCTGCTGTGTGCCCAAACAGTGGTTTATGACCACATATAAGGTATTGGTGTACTCAGGAGAAATTGCCCAACAAATTTTAGGATGAATTTTATGCTGTTGCCCATGTGAAAATGAAAAAATTTAGGCTAAAAGAAAATTTTTGTGAAAAAAAAAGTACTATTTCATTTTCACAGATCAATTTGTAAAACACCTGGGGGTTCAATATGCTCACTACCCATCTAGATATGTTCCCTGGGGGGTCTAGTTTCCAAAATGGGGTCACTTGTGGGGGAGCTCCAATGTTTAGGCACACAGGGGCTCTCCAAAAGCGACATGGTGTCCGCTAACAATTTGAATAAAAATCAGCTCAAATTGTTAGCTGTCACCATGTTGCGTTTGGTGAGCTCCTGTGTGCCTAAACATTGGGGCTCCGCAACAAGTGACCCCATTTTCGAAACTAGACCCCCCAGGGAACGTATCTAGATGCATAGTGAGTACTTTGAACCCCCAGGTGCTTCACAAATTCATCCATAAATATGAAAAAGCACTTTTTTTTCCACAAAAATTTTCTTTTTTCATTATTACGGACCAATTTGTGAAGCACCTGGGGGTTCAAAGTGCTCATTATGCAGCTAGATATGTTCCCTGGGGGGTCTAGTTTCCAAAATGAGGACACTTGTGGGGGAGCTCCAATGTGGAGACGCACAGGGGCTCTCCAAACACGACATGGTGTCCGCTAACAATTTGAATGCAAAATTAGCTCAAATTGTTAGCGGACACCATGTTGCGTTTGGTGAGCCCCTGTGTGCCTAAACATTGGGGCTCCCCCACAAGTGACCCCATTTTGGAAACTAGACCCCCCAGGGAACGTATCTAGATGCATAGTGAGCACTTTGAACCCCCAGGTGCTTCACAAATTGATCTGTAAAAATGAAAAAGTACTTGTTTTCCGCAAAAAAAATTTTTTCCATTAATTTGTGAAGCACCTGGGGGGTCAATATGCTCACTATCCATCTAGATAAGTTCCCTGGGGGGTCTAGTTTCCAAAATGGGGTCACTTGTGGGGGAGCTCCAATGTTTAGGCACACAGGGGCTCTCCATATGCGACATGGTGTCCGCTAACAATTGGAATTGTTAGCGGACACCATGTTGCGTATGGAGAGCGCCTGTGTGACTAAACATTAGCACTCCCCACAAGTGACCCCATTTTGTAAACTAGACCACCCAAGGAATGTATCTAGATGCATAGTGTGCACTTTGAACCTCCAGGTGCTTCACAAATTGATCTGTAAAAATGAAAAAAATAATTTTTTTGTGGAAAAAAAAGTACTTTTTTATTTTTATGGATCAATTTGTGAAGCACTTGGGGGTTCATAGTGCTCACTATGCATCTAGATACGTTCCTTGGGGGGTCTAGTTTCCAAAATGGGGTCACTTGTGGGGGAGCTCCAATGTGTAGGCACACAGGGGCTCTCCATACGCAACCTGGTGTTTGCCAACAATTGGAATTGTTAGCGGACACCAGGTCACGTATGGAGAGCCCCTGTGTGCCTAAACATTGGAGCTCCCCCACAAGTGACCCCATTTTGGAAACTAGACCCCCCAGGGAACGTATCTAGATGCATAGTGAGCACTTTGAACCCCCAGGTGCTTCACAAATTGATCTGTAAAAATGAAAAAGTACTTGTTTTCCGCAAAAAATATTTTTTCCATTAATTTGTGAAGCACCTGGGGGGTCAATATGCTCACTATCCATCTAGATAAGTTCCCTGGGGGGTCTAGTTTCCAAAATGGGGTCACTTGTGGGGGAGCTCCAATGTTTAGGCACACAGGGGCTCTCCATATGCGACATGGTGTCCGCTAACAATTGGAATTGTTAGCGGACACCATGTTGCGTATGGAGAGCGTCTGTGTGACTAAACATTAGCACTCCCCCACAAGTGACCCCATTTTGTAAACTAGACCACCCAAGGAATGTATCTAGATGCATAGTGTGCACTTTGAACCTCCAGGTGCTTCACAAATTGATCTGTAAAAATGAAAAAATAATTTTTTTGTGGAAAAAAAAGTACTTTTTTATTTTTATGGATCAATTTGTGAAGCACTTGGGGGTTCATAGTGCTCACTATGCATCTAGATACGTTCCTTGGGGGGTCTAGTTTCCAAAATGGGGTCACTTGTGGGGGAGCTCCAATGTGTAGGCACACAGGGGCTCTCCATACGCAACCTGGTGTTTGCCAACAATTGGAATTGTTAGCGGACACCAGGTCGCGTATGGAGAGCCCCTGTGTGCCTAAACATTGGAGCTCCCCCACAAGTGACCCCATTTTGGAAACTAGACCCCCAGGGAACATATCTAGATGCACAGTGAGCACTTTGAACCACCATGTGCTTCACAAATTGAGACGTATAAATGAATAAAGAAACTTTTTGTGAAAAAACATACCAGTCTAGTAGTTGCAATTCGCAGCATAGGGGACCCATGGGGCTCTGCCATATTTTTGGTCCAGCCAGGTACAACTTGGCAGCTACGGACTGCCACCAGCCCCCAGCTGCCTCGTCATACCTGGCTGGAACCAAAAATACAGCGAAGCCTATTTTTTTTTTTATTTCTAGAATTATTTCTAGAAAAAAAATGACATAGGGCTCCGCCATATTTTTGGTCCAGCCAGATACAACTTGGCAGATACGGACTGCCACCAGCCCCCAGCTGCCTCGTCATACCTGGCTGGAACCAAAAATACAGCGAAGCCTATTTTTTTTTTTATTTCTAGAAATATTTCTAGAAAAAAAATGACATAGGGCTCCGCCATATTTTTGGTCCAGCCAGGTACAACTTGGCAGCTACGGACTGTTTGATTGTCTCCGACGTAGTCCACAACGAAGGTCCCACGATGCTCGATCACCTTTGCTTTCAGATCGCTACTCTGGAGCCCGATCCGCCAGCATGGTGATCGAGCTGCAGAAAGTGATCTGACACCCCGGGCGCAGTGACCCGTTCTCAGGATCCAGCTGTAGAAGTGATCTGGCAGCTCCAGCACAGTGATCGACAGTGATCACATAATGGTCACTGTGGATCACTGTGCTGGATCTGTCAGATCACTTCCTGCAGCTGGATCCTCAGGATCCAGCTGTAGAAGTGATCTGGCAGCTCCAGCACAGTGATCGACAGTGATCACATAATGGTCACTGTGGATCACTGTGCTGGATCTGTCAGATCACTTCCTGCAGCTAGATCCTCAGGATCCAGCTGTAGAAGTGATCTGGCAGCTCCAGCTGTCAGATCGGAGGCGGCGGGAGAGAAGAGGAGGAGGAGCGGGACTCACAGCAGAAGAGGAGGAGGAGCGGGACGCAGCGCTGACAGCCGGGCCGCCGGAGGGGTGAGTGGGAGATGCGATCGCCGCTCCGGTGATCGGGGGGGCAGGAAGGGGGCAGTGGGGGGGCTGGCAGTAGATGTGGGGGGGGCACTTAGGACTAGGAGGAAGCGGGGGCAGTCAGGAGGAGGCGGGCGGAAGGAATAGGAAGCGGGAGGCAGGGACAGGAAGCGGGCGGCAGGGACAGGAAGCGGGGGGGAAGGGGGGGTAGAAAGATGAAGGGGGGGCAGGAAAGAGAGGTGGGGGACAGGGGGGCAGTTAGAGGATGACAGGGGAGCAGATCAGAGGGTAGGGAGAGCAGCGGCAGGCAGGGAATCATTACAGGCGCAGTGATTTTCACTTTCACTTTTGAGCGCCAATCACCGCGCCTGTAGCCGGGGTGGTAGGGGTGGGGGCAAATCGACCCCCCTGGGGTGTAGTACAACTTCCCATGTACCTGCAGGCCGAGTGACAGGTCAGTGAGACCCTCACTCGACCTGCAGGAGCCTGTTCATTCCATGGCCCAGGGGGTGGGCCAAGGGTCGGGAAGGCACTTGTTTTCATGGCCCAAACGGTGGGCCAAGGGTCGGGAAGGGGTTAAAGGGTTAAAAGACTCCCAGCACTTATTCTCCTAATCTTATCTAACTGAGTAATGTAGTATAGGTACTGCAATAAACAATGTAAAGTATTTATACCACATGACCTTTTCATCATGTCTTCATGCTATACCCACAATCTAAAATGTATTTTATTGGGATTTTATGTGATATACCATCACGACATGTAAAGGAAATGATACATGCTTTTCTAAATATTTTAAAAATATAAATCTGAAAATTATGATGTGCATTTGTATTTAGCCCATTATTATCTAATACTTTTAAGTAAAATCCTGAGTGACCAATTGCCTCCAGTCACCTAGTTAGTAAATTGGGTCCAGTGTATTTATTCCCAGTATATCTACAGCTGTTTCTCATGGTGCACTGTTTAGTCCATCATCTAAAAATGGAAGGAGTATGGCACAACTGCCACCTCACCAAGACATGGCCGTCCACCTAAACTGACATTCCATAGAAGGAGCGCACTAATTAGAGAAGTAGCCAAGAGGCTCACGATCACTCTGTAGGAGCTGCAGAGATTCACAGCTCAGATGGGAGGACCTTATTAGTAATGTGCTCCACAAATATGTCCTTTACAGAAGAGTGGCAGAAAGAAAAACATTCATATGATACATACGTTTTTATAATTTTTTTTGTATATTAAAAAAAAGAGGAAACAAAGACATGACAAAATTAGACTTGCTTAGGGTCCTTTCACATCAGCGGTTTTGCGCTGATCGCGGCAGTTGCGGTGAAAAAAACGAAACTGCCGCGATTACCGCATAACGGCTGCACTTGCAGCACACTTGCAGCAAGCCCCATACAATGTATATGCGGGCTTGCGGCAAGTGCGGTATCAGCACTTGCGCCAGGTGCGGCCGCGAAAAAAACGCGGTCAGCCGCGGTTATTTTGTTGCCGCACCTGCCGCAAGTGCCAATACCGCACTTGCCGCACCTGCCGCAAGCCCGCATATATACATTGTATGTGGCTTGCCGCAAGTGTGCTGCAGCCGTTTTTTTCACCGCAACTGCCACGATCAGCGCAAAACCGCTGATGTGAAAGGACCCCTACACATATAACATTGTTTACTCGGAATGATGTTTCTTAACGCTGGGTAAGTGCACAAAATGGGGGGTTGCGGCGGGATAGGAAAGAAAAATAAGTTTAATTAAGGAGAAGAGAGGAGGAAAATATCCATTTAAGAAGCAAAAAGAGGAAGCCATTTTTGAAAGCAAGTCATAAGAAGTCCTATTGCAGTCTACAAAAAGCAATGCAGAGTACACAGCTTGGTGAAGAATGAGATCAGACCAAAGTAGAATATTTAGGGCTGAATGCAAAATACTATATGTGGTGCTTAACAAACTCAGCGCATCACTACAAAATCACCATCCACACCACCAAACATGGTGGTGGCAGCAGATTCATGCACCGGAGATGCTTTTCTTCAGCTGGACAAGGAAGCTTGTTAGTGTTGATGGACAGATGGATGGAGATAAATACAGGGCAATCTTGGAGAAAAATATGTTAGAATCTGCAAAAGACTTGAGACTGGTGTAGGACAATGATCCTAAACAAACTGCCAGAGCTACAATGGATGATTTTGATCTAAGTATATTCATTTGTTTGAATGGTCAAGTCAAAATCCAAAAGTAAATCGTATTGTAATACCGGCAATAATTGAAAATGACTGTTCACAGTCGTTCTCCATCCAATTTCATTGAGCTAGAGCTCTTGGTAAAGACCATAAAAATAGACATCAAATAGCGGCTGTATTTTTGAAATTGTGTTATGGATTTTTAAAGAAGAAAAACGCAGAATATTCAAGGGAGCAGTGAGAATATAATAGACAAAAATAGACAAATGTAGTGGACACAGCATGTTGTTGAAGGTGCTATGGGCAGATGAGACCAAAGTACAACTTTTTGGGGCAAATACAAATTTCTCTATGTTAAACATTACCAACACTGCACATCACTATCAAATCACCATCCCCACCATCAAACATAATGGTGGCAGCAGCGTCACGCTGAGGGGTGGCTTTTCATTAGCAGAGACAAGGAAGTTGTTCAGAGATGATGGGAAGATTGAAGGAGTTAAATACAGGGCAATGCTGGAGAAAAACATCGATACACCATATGTGGTGGAAAACTGCAGTTTGGGCGCATGACAAGCCTGGGAAGGGAATGAGCACTATTAGACTTTTGGAGCGAAAAATTGACTGAAAACGATAGCAGACGTCATATCACATTTGCACAGCCTCTGTGCCTATACAGAGGGGATACCCAAAAGTGACCCCATTTTGGAAACTCCATTCCTCACAAAGGAATTTATTCTATGATGCCGTGAGCATCTTAAACAAACATATGCTTCACAAAGTTTTATAACGTTGAGAAATTGTGCAATTTCTACTGAGTACGCCATTATGTGCATATGTGGTGGAAAACTACTTTCAACGCACAGTGCAAAGCTAAGAAGGGAAGGAGCACCATATTATGTGTGTTTATGTGTATATATATATATATATATATATATATTTAGTTATATTTATATATATATATATATATATAATATATAATGCAGATTTTGTGTTATGGCCAATGGCACCCACAACCCATCTACTTATATAATCCGCAGTTGGGAATTCGAGCACTGTAGCCGAATCCCAACATGCTTTGCGGGACTGCGAGTGATGACGCGCAGCGTCATCAGGAGCCGCAGACCCGCACTACTGTAAAAAAAAAAAAAAAAAAAGTTAATGCTCACCTCTCCCCGAGCCCCCGCCGTCTCCTGCCGTCTTCTTCCAAGCTTCCGGTGGCTGCCGCAGGCTACGAGTGCCTGCAGAGCTTTTCTACTGCAGTTCAAGGACCTGTGGTGATGTCACAGTCACGTGACACCAGGTTACTCCATGGTAACCTGGTGTCACGTGACTGTGACATCACCGCAGGTCCTGAACTGCACTAGAACAGCTCTGCAGACACTGGGAGCCGGCGGGGGCTCGGGCAGAGGTGAGCATTAACTTTTTTTTCTTTTTTAACCCCTGCCTTCCTGTTTGGAGACCTTTTACTGTACTGAGCATGCTCAGTACAGTAAATGTCTCCTCCAGCCTCACAGCCTCCCCATCCTCACTGCCTCCTCCAGCCTCAGTCTCCTCCAGCCTCACAGTCTCCTCCAGCCTCACAGCCTCCCCATCCTCACAGCCTCCTACAGCCTCCTCCAGCCTCACAGCCTGCCCATCCTCACAGCCTCCTACAGCCTCACACCCTCCTCCAGCCTCACAGCCTCCCCATCCTCACAGCCTCCTACAGCCTCACAGCCTCCTCCAGCCTCACAGCCTCCCCATCCTCACAGCCTCCTCCAGCCTCACACCCTCCTCCAGCCTCACAGCCTCCTCCAGCCTCTCACCCTCCTCCATCCTCACAGCCTCCCCATCCTCACAGCCTCCTCCAGCCTCACAGCCTCACAGCCTCCTCCAGCCTCACAGCCTCCCCATCCTCACTGCCTCCTCCAGCCTCACAGTCTCCTCCATCCTCACATCCTCCTCCAGCCTCACAGCCTCCCCATCCTCACAGCCTCCTCCAGCCTCACAGCCTCCTACAGCCTCACAGCCTCCCCATCCTCACAGCCTCCTCCAGCCTCACATCCTCCTCCAGCCTCACAGCCTCCCCATTCTCACTGCCTCCTCCAGCCTCACAGTCTCCTCCAGCCTCACAGCCTCCCCATCCTCACAGCCTCCCCATCCTCACAGCCTCCTCCAGCCTCACAGCCTCCTCCAGCCTCACAGCCTCCCCATCCTCACAGCCTCCTCCAGCCTCACATCGTCCTCCATCCTCACAGCCTCCTCCAGCCTCACAGCCTCCCCATCCTCACAGCCTCCTCCAGCCTCACACCCTCCTGCAGCCTCACAGCCTCCTCCAGCCTCACATCCTCCTCCAGCCTCACAGCCTCCCCATCCTCACAGCCTCCTCCAGCCTCACAGCCTCACAGCCTCCTCCAGCCTCACAGCCTCCCCATCCTCACTGCCTCCTCCAGCCTCACAGTCTCCTCCAGTCTCACATCCTCCTCCAGCCTCACAGCCTCCCCATCCTCACAGCCTCCTCCAGCCTCACAGCCTCCTCCAGCCTCACAGCCTCCTCCAGCCTCACAGCCTCCCCATCCTCACAGCCTCCTCCAGCCTCACATCCTCCTCCAGCCTCACAGCCTCCTCCAGCCTCACAGCCTCCCCATCCTCACTGCCTCCTCCAGCCTCACAGTCTCCTCCAGCCTCACAGCCTCCCCATCCTCACAGCCTCCTCCAGCCTCACAGCTTCCCCATCCTCACAGCCCCCTCCAGCCTCACACCCTCCTCCAGCCTCACAGCCTCCTCCAGCCTCACATCCTCCTCCAGCCTCACAGCCTCCCCATCCTCACAGCATCCTCCAGCCTCACAGCCTCACAGCCTCCTCCAGCCTCACAGCCTCCCCATCCTCACTGCCTCCTCCAGCCTCACAGTCTCCTCCAGCCTCACAGTCTCCTCCAGCCTCACATCCTCCTCCAGCCTCACAGCCTCCCCATCCTCACAGCCTCCTCCAGCCTCACAGCCTCCTCCAGCCTCACAGCCTCCCCATCCTCACAGCCTCCTCCAGCCTCACATCCTCCTCCAGCCTCACATCCTCCTCCAGCCTCACAGCCTCCTCCAGCCTCACAGCCTCCCCATCCTCACTGCCTCCTCCAGCCTCACAGTCTCCTCCAGCCTCACAGCCTCCCCATCCTCACAGCCTCCTCCAGCCTCACAACCTCCCCATCCTCACAGCCTCCTCCAGCCTCACAGCCTCCCCATCCTCACAGCCTCCTCCAGCCTCACTGCCTCCTCCAGCCTCACTGCCTCCTCCAGCCTCACAGCCTCCTCCAGCCTCACAGCCTCCCCATCCTCACAGCCTCCTCCAGCCTCACAGCCTCCCCATCCTCACAGCCTCCTCCAGCCTCACAGCCTCCTCCAGCCTCACTGCCTCCTCCAGCCTCACAGCCTCCCCATCCTCACAGCCTCCTCCAGCCTCACTGCCTCCTCCAGCCTCACTGCCTCCTCCAGCCTCACTGCCTCCTCCAGCCTCACAGCCTCCCCATCCTCACAGCCTCCTCCAGCCTCACATCCTCCTCCAGCCTCACAGCCTCCTCCAGCCTCACAGCCTCCTCCAGCCTCACTGCCTCCTCCAGCCTCACTGCCTCCTCCAGCCTCACAGCCTCCCCATCCTCACAGCCTCCTCCAGCCTCACATCCTCCTCCAGCCTGACAGCCTCCTCCAGCCTCACAGCCTCCCCATCCTCACAGCCTCCTCCAGCCTCACAGCCTCCCCATCCTCACTGCCTCCTCCAGCCTCAGTCTCCTCCAGCCTCACATCCTCCTCCAGCCTCATAGCCTCCCCATCCTCACAGCCTCCTCCAGCCTCACAGCCTCCTCCAGCCTCACAGCCTCCCCATCCTCACAGCCTCCTCCAGCCTCACAGCCTCCTCCAGCCTCACAGCCTCCCCATCCTCACAGCCTCCTACAGCCTCACAGCCTCCCCATCCTCACAGCCTCCTCCAGCCTCACAGCCTCCTCCAGCCTCACAGCCTCCCCATCCTCACAGCCTCCTCCAGTCTCACAGCCTCCTCCAGCCTCACATCCTCCTCCAGCCTCATAGCCTCCCCATCCTCACAGCCTCCTCCAGCCTCACAGCCTCCTCCAGCCTCACAGCCTCCCCATCCTCACAGCCTCCTCCAGCCTCACAGCCTCCCCATCCTCACAGCCTCCTCCAGCCTCACAGCCTCCTACAGCCTCACAGCCTCCTCCAGCCTCACAGCCTCCCCATCCTCACAGCCTCCTCCAGCCTCACATCCTCCTCCAGCCTCACAGCCTCCTCCAGCCTCTCACCCTCCTCCATCCTCAGCCGCACTACCTGACACCGCTGCCATCCTGCCAACCGTCGGCCCCGCACCATCGCCACCGCCCTCGCGCCCTCCGCGAGGTCCATGCTGCCCGGATGCCGCCCGAGCCTTCCGCCCCTCACCACTCTCTCACCGCTGGGCTCTCAATGTCGCCATGCTGGTGGAGTAGCGGTCTACGGGCTGTGGCCGGGTGCCGGGAGCCAGGGACGTCGTCCTGTGGCCGCCAACAGCCAATGGGAGTGAGCGGACCGTGTCAGCCTGCAAAGCCTGACACGCCCCGCTCACTCCCATTGCCTGCCCCTGCAAGCGGATTGGGCGCTGTGTTGTACACACAGGACGCCCATCCCATTGCCCAGGACTTGGCGTCCTAGACCAATCGGATGACCATCCTGTCTTTACCACACACCGCCCAATCCGCTCCTTCCGCTCAGGTCACATGTGTGACCTGAGGGCAAGAACTGATCCCTCTCTGCATCACACAACCCGCCGCAGAGGACAATGCCGTGTGACTGGGGCTGCGATCAGCCCAGCACGCAGCCACGTCCTGCCGCCGAGCGGTGATGTCACCCCTCCAGCCGCATCTCTCCTCACCCCTCCAGCCAGACCTCTCCTCACCCCTCCATCTGGACCTCTCCTCACCACTCCAGCCTCTGCTCTCCTCACCCCTCCAGCCTCTGCTCCCCTCACTCCTCCAGCCTCCCGCCACATCATACTCTGCTATCCACAGAGCCCCCTCTATACTCTGACACCCACAGAGCCGCCTGTATACTCTCCTACCCACACAGCCGCCTGTATACTCTGCTACCCACAGAGCTGCCTCTATACTCTGCTACCCACAGAGCCGCCTCTATACTCTGCTACCCACAGAGCCGCCTGTATACTCTCCTACCCACAGACCCGCCTGTATTCTCTGCTACCCACAGAGCCCCATATATACTCTGCTAGCCACTCACCCGCCTGTATACACACAATTCATTTCACCGCGCTCCCGATGCAATTGCATCGGGCCTTTTTACTAGTAAGTAATAAAATAAACCTCTCAATAAATTCATTTACTGGTGCAGTGATCATATTGACACCTCAGGCGGGTCACAGAATTTTATACTATTGGCAGTTAAAGAAAAATAATTATATTTTTAGCACAAAAATTTAGTTTTAGCCCAATATTTTACATGTATATAACGGGAAATGGGTCAAAATTTGTGAAATAATTTCTGCTGAATGTGGCAATACTCAACATGTGGCTGTACAATACTACTTAGCCACACAGCGAGATTTACGAGGAAGGAGTGCTTTTTGACTCTTGGAGCACAGATTTTCGTAAAATAGTTTGTGGACTCCATATATAGAGCCCCTAAGTGCAAGAAGAGAAGTATGCCCTCAAGTATTGCCCTCAAGCCCATTTTGGAGATTACACCCCTCTGGAATTTATCTACAGGTGTACTCATGATTTTGACTCGATGGGTGTTTTCCAGAAATAAGCAGCAATGAATGTCACTGAGCGAAAATTGCAAATCTGCCATTGTAGTGCCCAGTACGTTGCAATGTCCAGTACATTGTAGTGCCTGTATAATGTGCCCAGCTCATGCTTCTGGAGACACACATTAAGCAGGCTTGCATCACTACAGAACTGGCAAACATAGATGTTAAATATGATTTAAACGCAAAGTGGGGCTCAGATGGAAAGGGCATTGGATTTGTGAGTACAGATTTCTTTTCGATTTCTATAAGGGGGTGCTATAGCGCTTTTGCAGAGCCTTTAAGTTACAAGTAATGTGGAAACCATCAATATTTACATTTAGAGTTGTCAGACCTGAGTGGGGACTTATTTATTTTTTATTTTTTTGTGGAATGAGTTGAAGTTTTTATTGGGAATGTTTTACATAACATTTTAGACCACATTAATCCCATGTTCTACATTAAGCACTTATAACGGGGTTTTCATCTAAATCTCCCAATGATGCGACCCTGAGGGATCCATTCACTATAAATGAAGCTGCAGAATTACTCTGGACTCCATCTGGCCAATGTTAAGCAGTATTTGTTTTTACAGTAGGGCACAATGCTTTCGTCGACTGCGCTTCTTATGCATGCTTAAAGGGAATTTGTCAGGTCAAAAATCCATATGTAACTGCTATCATTTTCTAATTCTTCCCCCTAAGCTTGCTCCATTGATGCATTTCTTTTATTTATATTTCCCTCCTATTCTCTGTAAACTGCAAATAATGAGATTCATTCCATCTGTCAGTCACAGTGAATGATCCTTCTCTGCTGTCCACTTCCCATAGGATGAATATTCATGTCACATATTCACATCACTGCACTGCACAGGAGATTAGTAGAAATAAGGCTAGGGTCACACTTGCGTTTTTTTCATGCTTTTTTGGAGACCTGCGTTTTTAAAAACGCATGTAAAAACGCACTCATAGGCCCCCATGCAAAAAACGCATGCCCTAATAGCAAAAACACACGCCTAAAGTGCCATGCATTTTTGGCATGCGTTTTTGCACTTATGTGAGGAGCTGCCATCAAAAACGCATGGAAAAACGCATGGTACATTAGTACCATTTAGTACCATCCAAAAACGCATGCGTTTTCCATAGGGGCCCATGTTAAAAAACACGTGTTTTTAAATCAGCACCAAAAAATAGTTCATGAACTTTCAAAAACGCATATAAAAACTCATGGGTGCCTAAAGGCACCTAAAAAAAACCATGCAGAAATGAAAAAAGAATGCAGAAACGCATGCTTATTTTTAAGGCACTTAAAATACTCATGCCAAGTGTGACCCTAGCCTAATTCAGATTGGGGAGGGGGGCTTTATTCTCCTCTCTGTTCTCTTTGTTTGCAGCAAACAAGAAGTCAAATAAAACACAGAATCTGTCACTAGACAGCAGGGGTACCTGCTTAGGCCAGCTTCACACCATGGCCAGATCCGATCCAGGGCTGTCAGGGGTGAACGTGACAGCCCTGGACCGGATCAGCACACAGAATCGGAGGTCTAATATGCCCTTTTGTCCGGTGTGCAGCTGGACGCAGCTGCTGATAATTCTCATCAGCATGCAGCCACAAGTGTCGGGATCGGGGCAATCTGGCCACATGGGCTCCCATGTTAGGGAGCGACGGATTGCCCCGGATCCGGGAGGATCCAGGAGAAGCCAATTTGGGGAGATTTTTCTTCCCGGACACAAAGACGTTGCAAGCAACATTTTTGTGTCTGGGAGAGAAATCCGAATTCATCCGGCTCCATCCAGCCCCATAGCATACTATGGGGCCGAAATCCAGTCCAGGGCTGTCAGGTTCATCCCTGTGGTGTGAAGCCGGCCTTAGGCTGGTTTCACACTGCAGTTTTTTTCCTGATCAGGTTCGATCAGGTTTGTGTGCCAAAACCAGGAGTGTCTACAAAACTTAGAACAGGTGTCAATCTTTCAATTACAGGTTTTTCTCTGCAAGTTCCTCTCCTGGTTCCTCTCCTGGTTTTGGCACACAAACCTGATCGATCCTGATCAGGAAAAAAACTGTGGTGTAAAACCAGCCTTAGGCCCCTTTCACATCAGCGTTATTTTTAAATCGCGGCAGATGCGGTGAAAAAAACGCATCTGCCGCGATTAAAGCATAACCGCGACACCTGCGGCACAGTTGCGGCAAGCCAAATGCAATGTCTATGGGGCTTGCGGTAAGGGTGCGGCAGGTGCGGTATCGGCACTTGCGGCAGGTGCGGCCGCAAAAAAAAACGCGGCTGACCGCGGTTTTTTTCGCGGTCGCACCTGCCGCAAGTGCCGAAACCGCACTTGCCGCACCTGCCGCACCCTTACCGCAAGCCCCATAGACATTGCATGGGGCTTGCCGCAACTGTGCCGCAGGTGTCGCGGTTATGCGTTAATCGCGGCAGATGTGTTTTTTTTCACCGCATCTGCCGCGATTTAAAAATAACGCTGATGTGAAAGGGGCCTTAAGTGGCCGTCACACGCAACGATTTTAAGCCCGATATCGTTTAAGCGATCTCCTTTTTGATCGCTTAAGCGATATCGTTTTGGCATCGTTGCATGTAATCAAGCGATTTTACTATGTAAAATCGCTTCATCGTGACATCGCAGATCTGAGCTCCGGAGCTCAGATCTAGCGATGAACGATGTCACGATCTGCTTCATCGTGGTGTATAACACCACGATGATCCATCTCCCAGCGGCAGAGCCTATGCTGGGAGATGGTAACTATGGTACACGTCGGGTTACTAAGCGACGCGCGGCGCCTAGTAACCCCATGTGTACCATAGATACCAGCGATCTCGCTGCTCCACATCGCTGGTGAGTCTGTCTGTGTGACAGCTCACCAGCGATGTGAGCGATATTGTAAGCGATCGCGCGTGCACGTGATCGCTTACAATATCGCAAGAGATATCTGTGCGTGTGACGGCCGCTTTAGATAAACAAATGGAGTTGATATCTTATCTAGATCAGGTAAGGCAGGTGTGTGCCTGTAATCTCTCCCTCCCTCTATTTCCTCATCAGAAGCTCCTAAATGAAAGTGAAACTTAACAGGTACAACAGAGGGAGGGAAGAGCTGCCTGAGACAGAGTGAATAATAAATGAACTAGCTGGACTAAACAGCTGTGAAAGTAATGAACAGGACTAATGCACCAGCTGCTTTCAGGGTGTGAAAATGATTATAGCAAGAAACCTGCAAACAGTACAATAATGATTTTTACTTTTTATTTTTATTTTAAAAAGGTCTGTCCATGCATTATTCAAGGGTAATATTAGTATCATACTGAAAAATGTCCTGACAGAGTCCTTTTTAAAAAACAGACACTGCAGGATCATAGGCCAATGATCGTCCATAGTGTCACCATCTGCCTCATTTGTAAATGTTCTGTCAAGGGTGTTGTCTGAATCACATATTTCAGAGGTTTACACATAAACCCTGTTGTAAGTGCTCAGTGTTGAGTGCAGAATAAGGGTGCGTGCACACGGTCCAGAGGAGCTGCGTGTTGGACGCAGCTCTTCCGGACCTGAGGGAAGCCGCAGGTGGCCGCAGCCACCCTGTACTCACCATGTGCAGCGGGTGCAGGGCGGCTTCTCCCTGCACTCACCCGATGGGAGCCGCTTCCAACTCCGCAGCATGAAATAAACATGCTGCGGAGGAGCGGACTCCCGGCAACCTGCACCGCAGCTCCAAACACGCTGTGGGCGGGTTACGCATAGTGCGGATGGGATTGCTTGAAATCCCATCCACTATGCTAGTACTGTACTACGCAGTGGCAAGACGCTGCGTTCAAAACGCTGCGTACACTGATCGTGTGCACGCACCTTTAAATGTGAGCAGAGCCTTAGTGTGATCTTTGGGAGAAGGAATAAACAAATCAAAAGCAGGTAAAAAAAATCCCATATATTTATTTTTACAATGTTCACTGTGTGGTATAGGTGATTAGACATCTTTACTCTTTGGGTGGGTGTGATTACAGTGAAACCAGATTTATATAGCATTTTTAGGTTTGGCCACAGTCACACATTAAAAAACACTTTTTTTCTTAACAAAAAAACAAGTTTTTTGCACCACCATATTTTGAGAGCTATAATTTTTGCATATTTCTGCCAACAGAGTCATGTGAGGGCATGCCATTTTTATTTATATGCAGCTATTTGATCATGTATACGTTCCACTTTTTTCAGCATGATGAAAAAGCATAGTTTTTTGCCATGTTTTCTATTTCTGTTTTACGGTGTTCACTGAAGGGGTTAAGTAGTGTCACAGTTTTTTTTTCATAAATTAATGTATAATATTATACATTATGGTATAATTAATTATATAATATAATATATGTTATATATAATATATATTTTTAATATATTATATATAATTATTGTATAAAATTATTATATAAAATATATATTATTATATAAAATATAATATAAATATATATATAATATATATTATACAATATGGTATAATATTTTTTACATTTTTTTAAAATATTTTTACACATTTTTTGCACTTTTTTACTTAGTACCTATATGGGATTTTAACTTGTATTACTCTGATCACTTGTACAATTTATTGCAGTGCACATGCATAACAATGCATTTCACCTGTTAGTTCGGATGTCACGGCCTGTACATGGACAGTGAATGTCAGACATGTGAATATAATATAATAATAAACATGTGAATACAATATTTTTTTTCAATGCTCACCTTGAGACACTCATCTTTAGCCAAGAGAATAGGTATTGAAGGATATGTATGTACCTGCCCTGTTCCATTGGTTTGGGACCTGAAATACCTCCCCTTTTCCATGCTTAAAACCCCTTTCACACGTCTGTGCAAAAATCGCACATGTTAGGGTCTGAATTCTTTTATCCATGTGTCTGTGTGTCAGTCATCTGTGTGCTATCCATGTGACATATGGATAGCACACAGACTGCATGACTTTGTATACTTACCAGGCTCCAGAGCTGCTGTCCAATATGCTTCTGGGTCCATTATTGCCGAGAGTGCAGTGAATATTCAGGAGCTTAATGAGTGGGACCCTGAAGTGAGTATGATAGGCAGCATCGCCAGAGACTGGTACAGGGGCATACCCAGCAAGGGGCGGGGGCAGCTGACTTACCCCCCCAGAAGCCCCTAGAAGGGTTCGGAAATCTACAGCTCGTGAGCCAGTGGCTCTTTTGATGGCTGCATCTGGCTTGCAGCCAAATCTATATAAAACTGTTTTACCTATTGCATCCAGCCACCACCACTATATGCTGTTCCGGGTTCTGTTGCCGTGTGGTCCAATCAGAGGCCAGCAGTTGCGGCCCAATCAAAGGCCAGCACCTGCAGGCCAATCAGTGGCGCATGAAGCCACATGCGGGAATCTGATTGGCAAGCCGCAGCTGGCCTCCGATTGAGCCGCAGCTGCTGGCTTCTGATTGGACCGAAGCCACATGGCTTCTGATTGGTAACGTATGAGTACGGCAGCAGGGACAGAGTAGCACCCGGAACAATGTACAGCGTTCACTGCAGAGGATCAGTGAGTATATGTGAGTGTATGTGTGTATGTACAGTCATGGCCAAAAGTATTGACACCCCTGCAATTCTGTCAGATAATACTCAGTTTCTTCCTGAAAATGATTGCAATCACAAATTCTTTGGTATTATTATCTTCATTTAATTTGTCTTCAATGAAATAAACACAAAAGAGAATGAAGCAAAAAGCAAAACATTGATCATTTCACACAAAACTCCAAAAATGGGCCGGACAAAAGTATTGGCACCCTCAGCCTAATACTTGGTTGCACAACCTTTAGCCAAAATAACTGCGATCAACCGCTTCCGGTAACCATCAATGAGCTTCTTACAATGCTCTGCTGGAATTTTAGACCATTCTTCTTTGGCAAACTGCTCCAGGTCCCTGATATTTGAAGGGTGCCTTCTCCAAACTGCCATTTTTAGATCTCTCCACAGGTGTTCTATGGGATTCAGGTCTGGACTCATTGCTGGCCACCTTAGAAGTCTCTAGTGCTTTCTCTCAAACCATTTTCTAGTGCTTTTTGAAGTGTGTTTTGGGTCATTGTCCTGCTGGAAGACCCATGACCTCTGAGGGAGACCCAGCTTTCTCACACTGGGCCCTACATTATGCTGCAAAATTTGTTGGTAGTCTTCAGACTTCATAATGCCATGCACACGGTCAAGCAGTTCAGTGCCAGAGGCAGCAAAGCAACCCCAAAACATCAGGGAACCTCCGCCATGTTTGACTGTAGGGACGTGTTCTTTTCTTTGAATGCCTCTTTTTTTCTCCTGTAAAATCTATGTTTATGCTTTTGCCCAAAAAGCTCTACTTTTGTCTCATCTGACTAGAGAACATTCTTCCAAAACGTTTTAGGCTTTCTCAGGTAAGTCTTGGCAAACTCCAGCCTGGCTTTTTTATGTCTCGGGGTAAGAAGTGGGGTCTTCCTGGGTATCCTACCATACAGTCCTTTTTCATTCAGACGCCGACGGATAGTACGGGTTGACACTGTTGTACCCTTGGACTGCAGGGCAGCTTGAACTTGTTTGGATGTTAGTCGAGGTTCTTTATCCACCATCCGCACAATCTTGTGTTGAAATCTCTTGTCAATTTTTCTTTTCCGTCCACATCTAGGGAGGTTAGCCACAGTGCCATGGGCTTTAAACTTCTTAATGACACTGCGCACAGTAGACACAGGAACATTCAGGTCTTTGGAGATGGACTTGTAGCCTTGAGTTTGCTCATGCTTCTTCACAATTTGGTTTCTCAAGTCCTCAGACAGTTCTTTGGTCTTCTTTCTTTTCTCCATGCTCAATGTGGTACACACAAGGACACAGGACAGAGGTTGAGTCAACTTTAATCCATGTCAACTGGCTGCAAGTGTGATTTAGTTATTGCCAACACCTGTTAGGTGCCACAGGTAAGTTACAGGTGCTGTTAATTACACAAATTAGAGAAGCATCACATAATTTTTCTAACAGTGCCAATACTTTTGTCCACCCCCTTTTTTATGTTTGGTGTGGAATTATATCCAGTTTGGCTTTAGGACAATTCTTTTTGTGTTTTTTCATTCAAGACAAATTAAATGAAGATAATAATATCAAAGAATTTGTGATTGCAATCACTTTCAGGAAGAAACTGAGTATTATCTGACCAAATTGCAGGGTGTCAATACTTTTGACCATGACTGTAGGTGTGTGTATGTGGTTTTTGTTTTGCAGGTACCGGCACCTTGAACGACCATGGCTTGCCATCCCTCCTCCCCCCCCCCAGTTTTGATCCTGGGTACACCTATGGACTGGTAAGTATAAAAATCCATTTAATTTTAGTGATATATATTTGATTTGGTAACTGTCACACATAAGTGACATGGATGACACCCATGTGCGGGACTTTTGTGGCACGGACCCTTAAGGCCGGGTTACACTCTGCAATATCCCAGCGATCAGACCAATGATCGGGATCGCTCGGGCATCGCTATATGGAGAGCTGTCACACAGGCAGACTCACCAGCATCCAGCGAGAACGCTGGTAACCAGGGTACACATCGGGTAACTAAGCATAGCGCTGCACTTAGTTACCCATTGTTTACCCTGGTTACCATATCCCAGCATGTACTGTGCGGCGCTGGGCATCGGCTGGGAGGAGGTCGTTGATCGTTGGTCTCCTGCTGTCAAACACGCCGATGCTGGCTGCCCAGCGGAAGACCAATGATCGAAAAATGGTCCTGGCCATTTACCAACGATCAGCAATCAGCGACCTGTCTGTGGTAGGGTGACACTAGCGTTTTGTATTGCGTTCAGGGGGTCCATTAACAAGAATTTGGCAGCATTAACACAGCTTACCTTTAATCTTTTTAATGGACCCCTGAACGCAATACAGCATGTGGCTACATGGACACCACACATACCGGAGACATGGGTATGTGAATTAGGCCTAACAAGAAGTGCTCTTTATCCTTAATCATCAGAATTGATGAGCACCATCAGCCCTAGTAATTCTGTCCGGCAAAGAGCAAAGTGTTTGTTTCAAACGTCCGTCACAGTGAAAGTCATGCCGCATATTTGTATTTTGTATTAGATTCTCCCTCTGACTCTCTACATAAAGAAACAGGCGCTCCTCTAAAAAAACTGCAAGGAAACCCAGTGTTGTGTGAGACACATGGCCTTAATGCCACACAACTGCTGCCTGCACGTTGCAGTAAGACTTCCTGTCTGACTTCATTAGCAAAATGGCAGCTAATCCACTTGTGTCAGAGATAAGTGTGATAAGAACACAAGAGAAGCACTTAATCATTTCGCTCACCTTTGACATTTAGCTTAGGCAAGAAGAGCACAGAACAGCCTGGCCGGCGGCCACTACAATCTGGACAGGGGGCTAAAGAGTAAAGAGACCCAGATAGCGCCGAGGTGGCGGTGATGTCCAAAGTTTTGTGACCGTCCGACAACAAATAATATCTAGAAATAAAAGACCCGACCCGATGTGGTTCAGCCTGTTTCTAAATCAGTTTAGTAATTGCTCATTCTTCATGTAACTGAATAATTGCAATTTTTTTGTGCAAAGCCTAAGCTTCGTCTATAAGCTTCACATCTGCCAACATTACCAGGCAGCAACAGTGATTTTCTAGTGAGTGTGACTAGAGACATCTGGATACATGGGATCTGGGAAGAGGTCCAAGGAGCAAATTGGCCTACATAGCAGATTGCAGCCTATACCAGTTTCACACTTGATTTCTTAGGCACAAGAAAGAAATTATCCTGAGAGATGTTTTCAGAGAGATTTGACTGGAGATATCGTACAGAGCTTTCTATCTCTGCAAAGGAAAACTGTGCTGTCATATATATTCAGAGGCTGTGTGCTTACCCAAATATGATATCATAATCTCACAGACCGGCGAGTTATCTGGTGGGACTGAGATGCAGACATGACAGTGTTTTTATTTGAACTTTTTTTTATGAGGTTTTGGGTTTCTTTAATTTAATTTTTTTATACGTTTTGTAATTGTGTCTTTAGGTTGCATTTTGAACCTTACAAGTCATGTAATTCACAGATCAAAGGATACCAAAATTCCTTTTATACGTGATAAGAATAAGCTGGGTGCCATGAATTTTCAGATGGGCGCTCGTGTCACTGGTGGACATATTCAGTATACAAGCAAGAAATGACGGGAGACTGTAGATGGCACATTCAAAATATGATCATAAATAGTTTATTTAACCCATATTAAAAAATACAAATAACACTGAACAGAAACCTGATGTGTTTCTGACACCATAAGACACCCTTAGTCAACTGAATTTCCTATGGTTAAGAGCGTTTTTAATCAGACTTCAGATTGAATATGACACCTACAGTCTTTCGTCATTTATCTTTTCAGAATTCCTTTTAGGCTGGAGCCACACTGTCATGCATCAAACACAGAGCGTGTTTGATGCATGACAGTGATGCGAGTATAATGCGGGTTTTAAGTGAGTGTGGTGCAAGTGGGTGAGTGTGCATGGATGTATGAGTGTGAGTGTGCTGTGAGTGTGCTGCATGAGTGATTGTGTTGTGTGTGTCAGTGTGATGCTGTCCACGGTCCTGAAGTTTGGGCGGCGGGATTTCTCAGCATATAATCCCGCCAAGCAAACTTCTGTACCGCCAACAGCATTTACCAGCATTTATTTGAAATTTCCGGTTTCCCGGCATAGTAACTAGTCATCTTTCACCGCTGCTGTCACAGCCGATGTCCACAGTTTGAATTTGCTGGGGTTAACCTGCATATTAATTCCATCTACAGTCTCTGTGCTCCATGTCAGCTGTGAGGCTGCAGATGCAGCTAATAAACCGGTTAATGCAGGGTTAACCCCATGTTTGTGTGTTGCCAGCTTGTGTCCAGGTATGTCCACACTCCCTGGACACAAGCTGACATCACAGAATGTGTCATCAGGGGTTAATGAAGTTTATTAATAAAAGCCGGCAATTAGCACTATTCAGTAAATTACTCTATTTGTCGGGCGGCTCCAGCACTCAGGAGCTGTCCATGGTACTGTACTATAAAGAGCGTGAACTGAAAGCCGCTGTCCTTGGTCCTGAAATGTCACTTTCTTATTACAGTGCACAACTGGTTAATGCTGGGTGCTGGCCTTGGTCGTGAAGCTTTTCAGACTGCGATCAGCACCCAGCTTTAACCAGCTTTGCACTATAATGGCCACTTTACACGCGGCAACAGGAAGATCGAAAACGGCAGGTGTCGGAGACAATTGTACCTTTTACCTTCAAAACACCTTGAAGTGGCTGCGTGTAAATCAGGTATCTGCAAGGTGTTTTGAAGGTAAAAGGTACAATTGTCTCCGACACCTGCCGTTTTCTATCTTCCTGTTGCCGCGTGTAAAGTGGCCATAAGAGAGTGAAATTTCAGAACCAAGGACAGCGGCTGGAGGTGACGTGTTTCTATTATACTTTTCCTCTGATTGTTCCACTCCTTTGGCTTGTAAATACTGAGGTCAAAAACTCATAAACTACTCAACGCGTACACTTGGCCTTAATGAATCAACCCCTTAAGTCATGTTTACATGTTCACTTTTAGGTGAGTTTTTTTTACCTCAGTATTTGTAACCAAAACCAGCAGTGGGTGATAAATACAGAAGTGGTGATGTGTTTCTGTTAGGCTAGGGTCACAGCAGCGCTATCCCTCCGTTCAGGGGATTCCGTTAAAAAGATAGAATTTTGCAGCATTAACACAGTAAACGCTTCCGTGTCATGTGATGTGCTTGGAAATAGCACAAGGTTTCAAACGTCGGCACTTAGATGCCGGTGTTTGACCTGCGCTTGGGGTTCCGTCACCCATTGGAATGTATTGGAAGCGTTACCGCAGCATTACTATTTCTCAGTGGTGTAACATGAAGCTCATGGGCCCTGATGCAACAACTCTAATGGGGCCCCCAATTATTGCAAATCTTTAATAGCAATAGTCTCTTTCTATTGGCCAAAGGGACTTTTGGGGCCCCCTAGGCTCCAGGGCCCGGGTGCGACTGCAACCCCTGCACGTATTGTAGTTACGCCCCTGCCATTACTGTAACACTGCGTTAATGCTGCCAAATTCTATCTTTTTAATGGACTTCCCTGAATGCAAGCAATTGCACTGGTGTGACCCTAGCCTTATACTTTTCTTTTCATTATTCCCCTTTGTTTTGGCTACAAATACTGAGGTAAAAAACCCACCAAATACTCACCGTGTGCACGAGACCTTAGAGCTGCAGCACAGTGGATGGAATTTATAGATGTCTCATGCCCACTTTGCTTCTTTTTTACTCAGTGTAAACATGTCAATTTCATTTGTGGGTGCACTGAGTTTTGGTCCACATTTTAGCCATAGACTAAAGGGTCCATTTCACGCTACGATATCGTTGAAACGTCACGGGTTTTCAGTCGTTCAAACTACGTTATAATGCCGTCGTTCAGTGTGACATGTACATCGATAATTGGGCAGATTGTTCTTCGGAGGTTTTTGAACTGGACCTAAAACCCAAACGAAGAGCGTTCGTCCAACCTGCAGCATGGGTGTGCGTGACACCTCAATAACGATGTCGTTAATGACCTTGCCTATTGAGAAGTGAAGGTCATAAGCGATCAAACAACCACAAGAATCATTCACTTGTCGCGGAATCGGTCCTGCATCGTTAAAGATATCTGTACATGTGACATTTCACTCACGATCATTGAATGATGTTCAAGCGATCTAGGTCAAGTCGGATCGTTGCTCGTCTCGTTCAACCATTGAAGTGTGGGGGCGTGGCTTGGAAGCTAATGGCGCCGGTCGCACTTCCCTGAGCTCCCGGCCCTGC
Organism: Allobates femoralis; assembly: GCA_033576535.1. Classification (NCBI taxonomy): domain Eukaryota; kingdom Metazoa; phylum Chordata; class Amphibia; order Anura; family Aromobatidae; genus Allobates; species Allobates femoralis. The sequence goes on along the minus strand of JARQOC010000003.1, from coordinate 802,230,669 downwards.
TCTGAGGACAAGCGGCGTTTCCAGCCCCAGCAGCACGATTTTCTCTGCAGTCTGCCTCCCGTGTCTCCCTGCTGCCCCGGAGATGCCCAGAAGCTCATCCCGCAAGCGAGGTAACGCTTCTAAGGTCACTGACTTTTTCCCGCCAGAGCGGGCTCAGGCGTCTCCCACCATGGCGCCCTCGTCCCCGCGCTCCACACAGGCCGCCTCACCTACAGCCCCTCGCACTTCTAAAGGTGCGGGAGCGGGGGGTCCCGGAGTGGAGGGAGACGCTCTAGTTACCCAGTCCTTCTTAACCACAGTAATGGGCTCCCTGAGAAAGTCCATTCAAGATGACATTCGCAATATAGTGGGAGAGATGAGGGAGGATCTGGCGGCTCTGGGGGAAAGGACCCACCACCTGGAGGAAAAGATGGCGGAGTACGCCACTGCTCATAATGAACTGGCTGATGACTACACTACAATGGCTGGTGATATGAAGCAGCTCCAATTAAAGATATGTGATCTGGACGACAAGTCTAGAGCGGCCAATATCAGATTTAGAGGCTTCCCTGAGCTTGGTGCAGAGGAGGACCTGGGGGAAACGGTCACAGGATTCCTGAAGGCACTGATGCCTGCACTTCCAAACCCGCAATCCTCTCTTAATAAAGCCTTCCGTCTCCCTAAGCCGGCACACATCAACCAGTCGCTGCCTAGAGACGTCTTAGTCCTTTGCACCTCTGTGACTATTAGAGACGACATCATGCGCACTATGAGAGCCGCAACATCTCTACCAGAACCTTATACAGCTATTGCAGCTTTCCCGGATCTTTCCCCAGGGACTCTCGCCCGCCGGCGGGAGTTTGCACCCCACTGCAAGGTCCTGAGGGACAGGGGCATCACATACTCCTGGGGGACACCAGTCCGGATCAAGTTTTGTTATAAAGGGACCAATCACCTCTTCATATCCCCGTCCCATATGGGCAAAGCATTGCGTCAGTGGAAACTTGTTGGGATGGCGGAGGGCTCACCTCTGAGAGACCGGGACCGTCCTCGTACACCTAGACCTGAGGAGCGCCCATCACCTTCTCCTCCGGCGCTGAAGAAGATAAATTGACTGTCTACATCTCTGGAACTTTTCTTATGAGACCCTGTTCCTCAGTCTCTGCCGGGCCCTTTAAGGGTGACTTTATACTAATTTCTCTCTTTCTCCGTCGGAGAGAATATTGTCCTATCCCAGTCATGGGCCTTTTTTTGAGACCAAGTGTCTTTATGCTTGCTCTTCTGGGATGGACTGCAGGCTGGTTGCTGCCTGCGACCCTCACCCCCCGTTGGACGGAGAGGTCCCTCATGGACCTGTGCTTAAATGTCAGTTTACATCTATGTCATGTTTTTTATTCTTATGTCCTTTGTCTCATCTTCTTTTCTCTCTGTTTGCTCTTTCTCTTTTTCCTCCCCCCCTCCCCCTCCCTTCCTTCCCCCCCTCTACGGTGGTGTAATATAAGAGTATTGGTTGAAAGATGTATAGTTTTTGAAATGCCACTATGAAAATTGTCTCTTATAATGTTAGGGGGCTGAATTCCCCCTTTAAACGCTCGCTTCTCTGGAGGGATGCTCTCAAACTGAAGGCGGATATTCTCTGCCTTCAGGAGACACATCTCCTTCAAGAGGACACATATAGATTAAAACACCATCTCTATCCGACGAGATTCTTTGCCAGCGCTGCTACAAAAAAGGCGGGAGTCTGCATTCTGGTTAAGAACTCTGTAGACTTTACTCTAATTGACATCCTGTCAGATCCTGCAGGCAGGTTTCTTATCCTGACATGCATTGTAGGGGGACGGCCAATGCTCTTGGTGTCGGCCTATGCCCCTACTGAGGGTCAGGTACGGTTCCTTCGGACCCTCCTGGACAGGGTGGCCTCCCCCACCCTGGGCTTTAAGATAGTATGTGGAGACTTGAACTTAGTTCCAGACCGGTCTCTGGACTGCTCTGGTGGGACACTGGGGAGGACCAAGGAGGCTTCCCACGTCATTCGGGAAGCTCATATGCATGACCCGTGGCGTTATCTCCACACCACGGAGAGGGATTACTCGTTCTTCTCGCACAGGCACAGGTCGTACTCCAGAATTGATTATTTTCTGGTGGATGATAAGACTCTCTCGGCCTGTGCCTGTGCGGAAGTGGGACTGATCACCTGGTCGGACCATGCCCCGGTGTCCCTCGAGATCGCTCTGGAGACTCGTCTCCCCCCCCCGAGAATGTGGTCACTTGACAGATCTCTTCTAGCGGAGCCGGGTCTTGTGGAGGAGGTGAAAGCCCAACTGATTGAGTTTTTTAATCTAAACGATAATGGCATGGTCTCGGAGGAGACCCTCTGGGCGGCACATAAGGCCTTTGTCCGGGGAGTCTTCATCCAGAAAGCTGCGAGAAGAAAAAAGGCCAGAGAAGGGGAGAAAGATTTTCTTCTCTCCCAACTCCGGAGCCTGGAGGATGCGAATAAAAACGCCCCCTCCCCACAAATCACCGCGCAGTTGTCGTCCACTAGACTCAGGCTCCGCGCCCTTCTTCTCTCCTTCCACGAGAGACACCTACGCTCTCTCAAAACGGCTTTCTATGAGTCGGGAGATAAAGCGGGGGCCCTACTTGCTAGACGTTTGAAAAAGAGGGAGGTTCGCTCCGCAATAGAGAAAATGAAAACCCATTCGGGTGCAGTGGTCAGAAATCCAGAGGAAATCGCTGCAACATTTCAGCAGTTTTACTCTAAACTGTATAATTTGGCTGATGACCCTTCTACCCCCCAACCTACTCCTGCCCTGATTGAACGTTTCTAGGAGGACTTAGAGCTCCCCTCTGTTCCTCGGGCCGACATGGAGTGGTTAAATAGCTGCTTCACTCTGACCGAGGTCCTGGGGGCAATCAAGTCAACTAAAGCACATTCGGCTCCGGGCCCGGATGGCTTGCCGAATGAATACCTACGGTCCTTTGCGGACATTTTGGCCCCTTTCCTCTTACGGACCTTCCATCAGTGGCGGGAGACAGGTCGGATCGCCCCCTCGCAACTGCAAGCTACGATAGTAACCATCCCTAAACCTGGAAAAGCACCTGACCCTCCAGAAAGCTACCGGCCCATCTCTCTTTTAAACTGTGACCTTAAGATCTATGCACGGATCCTCGCGGTCAGGCTGATGGAAGTGGTTCCGGGATTGATTAATCCAGATCAGGTGGGATTTGTGGCCGGCAGGCAGGCGAAGGATGGTACTAGGAGGGCGATTGATTTGATCCGGATTCTAGAGCGGAGGGGATCCCCCGGTGTATTCCTGTCTCTGGACGCGGAAAAGGCGTTCGACAGGGTACACTGGGGGTATTTGGAGGCTGTTCTCCGGAGATTTGGTCTTTCGGGCCCCTTTCTCTCGGCTATCCTCTCCCTTTACTCACATCCTAACGCCAGGGTTTTAGCCTCGGGTTTCCTTTCGCCTGCCTTCCGAATCACAAATGGTACCCGCCAGGGATGCCCCCTCTCGCCGGTCATATTTGCTCTGACGATTGAACCTCTAGCTGAGAGGATCCGTTCCTCTCCGGAGGTGAGGGGCATCCTGGTTGGCAGTGAAGAGCATTCCATCGGCCTGTACGCTGACGATGTTCTTATTACGTGCACAGACGCCAGACACTCCCTCCCGGCGGTAATGAACATACTCGACATTTATTCCCACGTTTCCAATTACAAATTGAACGCTTCCAAATCAGAAATCCTCCCCATTAATATACCGAGCTCCGAGGTTACGCAGCTGTCCAAGACTCTTCCGTTTAAATGGACACGGGACGGACTCACATACCTGGGCATCTTATTAGCTTCAACCACGGCCCTGATGATCCGCCTTAACTATACTAGTCTTTGCTCTAAGATATCCAAAGATGCGGCTTCCTACAGTCAAGCGTCCATATCTTGGATTGCGAGATTGCATGCTCTAAAAATGTTACTGCTACCGAAAATTATCTATGTCTTCCGCTGCGTTCCCCTTGGAACTCCTAAGGATCTCCTATCCAAATTACAATCAGTGATTAACTCATTTGTTTGGGGTAACAAGAAACCGCGGATATCTCGAGGAATTATGTATCTCCCGCTCCACGCCGGGGGAATGGGTCTTCCTAATATTTCTGCGTACCACAGAGCAATAATTCTTGAGGAGGCGCGGACTTGGTGGCGGCCTCCGCCCCTTCTGCGCTGGCACGGTATTGAGGCCGACCTTCTGGGGGGCTCTTCCCTGCGGGATAGACTAACAGCGGCAGCCCTACGCCATAGTGGCAGGTGCACCGTACGGGACTCAGCACAGACTTTGTTGTCTAACTGGAGTGCCCTCCCTCCTCCCTGGATGAGACTCCCCCCAGAGGTGATATCCTTTAGTGCTTTGAAAATTCTGCTCCCCTCAATTAATGTACGTCTTTGGAGAGATGCGGGCATGGAGACCCTGGGAGACCTACTCCGGGAGGGCTGTATGCCCACCTTTGAGTCCCTTTGTGGGACTTTCCCGGCTCTCCGTTCTGCATTCCTCCAATACTATCAGTTGGAACGCCTCCTTGGGACTGTTCGGGCAACCCTAAAGCCCACTCCCCTCCAGGATAGGCCTCCCTTTATGAAGTTTATTCTATCGGAAGCTCCCAGACTTAAGGGTTTGTCTTCAATTTACAGAGCTTTGGTACTTGAAGGGACACCTTCGAAGCTTCCCTACATGAGAATTTGGGAGAGGGATCTCGCCTTTACCTCTCAGGCGGAAGAGTGGCACTTAGCCTCCTCTGAGGTGGCGAGGTCCACCAGATGTGTGAACCACGTGGAAAACTTGAAGAAGATCCACCTTCGGTGGTATATTCCACCACTCAGTCTCTCGCGTTTCGCCCGGGATATTTCTTCCTTGTGTTGGCGTCAATGCGGGGAGACTGGGACACTCTCGCACATGTGGTGGTCCTGCCCGAAAATCCGCCCTTATTGGAAAGCAATTTCTGCTCTGATGCGGACGGTAACGGGCCTCGAGGGTGATCTCTCTCCTCAACTGGGAGTCCTGAATCTGGGCATACATGATTACCCACCCCCGATTCGGGGTGTTATCTCATATATCTTAATAGCGGCTCGCCTTTGTCTAGCGGCCCACTGGAAAGACCATCTCCCCCCTTCCTTTCCAGAGGTAGTACAGAAAATTAATTGGATATTTCACCAGGAGTATTCTCTAGCTTTAGATAGGCCTACTAAAAACTATGTTCTTAGTAAATGGGGTGTATGGGCAAATTACCCTCAAGCATCCCCACTCCCTCCCGAGATGCGAGCCTCCTCCTATCCCATTAAAGCGATGTAGACTTGTCTTGACCTTCCTCCTTGCAGCTTACAGTTACTGGTACGCTGCCGACCATATCCCCCCTTCCATTCCTTTCCTCTCTTACCCCCTTTCTTTCCTGATCTTCCCCCCCCCCCATCTTTTCTCTACCTCTTCTACTCATTTATTTCTTACATGTTACATTTTATTGAGTCTTTGTGTATTCTGTGTTGTGATTTCTGTGCTTCATAACCACTGTACTTTGTGGTTGTTGTCTTCTGCCGGCCTTTGTGCCGGTGGTCAAATACTGTTCATGGTTTATGTTAAAATCCTAATAAAAATTTATGGGAAAAAAAACCATTGAAGTGTGAAACGGGCCCTTTAAAGCTACTTTTACATCAGCGGTATTTAGCAATTGCGGCAAATTAGGCAAACTTGAAGTTTTGATCTAAGGTTTGCCTGATCTGCTGGAAGCCAGCACACTTCTGGCAGGATTGTGGCAAGACTGCCATGTGCCTAATGCATTTCCTATAGGACTTGCAGCCATGTGCGGCACTTGCAGTTTTGCCACGATCTGGTACTCGCGGCAACGGACAAAAACCATTGCAAGCTGCGATTTTAAACTTGCTGCAAGTGGCCCATTTGCTGGATCGCAGCATAACCGCAAGGTCCTATAGTCCTATAGGAAATGCATTAAGCAGAACGCAGTCTTGCCACAATCCAAGTGTGTCGGCTTCCAGCAGACCAGGCAAATCTTAGTTCAAAAGTTGAAGTTTGCCTGATCTGCCGCAATTGCTAAATACTTCTAATGTGAAAGCACCCTAAATTAGATGCGAAAAATCTGCTGGTGGAAAACACATATGTGTTTTTAGTGCATTTCTGCTGAGGAAATGCACTAAAAACGCTTGTTATCCGCATATGACTGTATAAAGTTTTGTCAAAGTCAACTGCCAAGAAGTGTCAAAAATAAGTAGCTTTATTTAAGACATAAAAAGAAAGGAGGGGAGTACACATTGGGTGTTATCCTTATATTAAAAGTATATGCCCTGAATTGATGGGACTCACCTTATTTGGTTGTGCAAGTCACAACCAACTAGATAGGCATTTGGTGTAATGGCCGCTGCAGATGCCTCGCTGAGAAATGCTGAAAGGAAAGAAAAAGGCCAGGCTTCTTGTATCTGAGAAGACCAAGATCGTCAGTCCGGTGTCACAGAGAAGCACCTTATTATGCCGACACGTTTGTAGCAATGCCTACTACTTCCTTAGGACTAAGTATAGATATTGCTACGAAACGCATCGGCATAATAAAGTGTTTCTGTGTGACACCGGACTGACGATCTTGGTCTGCGCAGATACAAGAAGCCTGGCCTTTTTATTTAAAACATGACACAACAACAGGAAACAAAAACCTCAGTGTCACCAACGCAACAAACATGAATGAGAAAAAAATACAATGTGAAAACTCAAGTAATCTAATTTACCTATTCAGCGTGCAAAAATGCAGCACAACTTCTGCAACATCAAAACTCACCAAATGTATGTGAGACCATAGCCTTAGGCTGGGGTCACACTTACACCCTGGATCCAAGTTGAAAATGTTGAAAAACTGATCCATTAATTGATCCATAGGCTCCCATGCAAAAAACGCAATGTCAAAAGTGCACTAAAAAACACTATGCATTTTTGAAACAGGAACAAAAAACACTGCTAGCAGCGTTTTTGGGTGCAGTGAAGAAACGCATAGCACTTTATTAACATGGTGCCCTATGGGAAACACATCCGTTAACGCATAGTACATATAGGTAGCATGTGTTAACGCATAGCATTTTTATGTTAAAAAAAATGGCAATTTCCAAAAACAGAATAAGGTAAAAAAAAATGCAAAATTAGTGCATGCCAAGTGTGACCCTAGCCTATGAGAGAAAAATGCCACAAGGTGAGACGAAAGAAATGTTGCAGATCTCAGCAGAATTATTCACAACTCGGCCCTTTGGGAGAATGAACTGTTTAAGGCTTCCACACCGCGGTTTTTGAGATCAGTCTGCCTGTGTCTGCTCAGCCGCTGTCCAAGGTGCTGAATTCACAGCCTGTGCATGAAATACTGCTGTCCATGGTGCTGAAGTTAAACTGGCAGAGTTTCTGACCATGCTCTGTGCAAAAAACGGATCTGGGTAATGATCCGATTTCTTTCACGGATCCGGCACCCATAGACTCCCATGTTATGTGCGCCAGATCTCCACGGATTTATTGCTGTCCGGTTTGGCACGATTTTTGCATCGGAGCCAAAAAATACTGCAGACTCCAATTTTGGGGACAGGGAAACACCGGACAAAAATGAATCCGGCACAGCATACGCAAAACCGGATGGCCAAATAGGACCGATCCGGCACCATAGGGATACATGGGAGGCAAAACCGGATCCGATTCTGTCCGGTTCAAACCGGACAGGGTAGGATTGCTAAAACCGTGATGTGAAGCCAGCCTAAGTGTGAACATATGGCAACCATTGCAATATGGAGAATACAGGAAAGAGCTGAGATTATCTGAACAATCCAGAAGTCACACACAACACACTGAAATAACCTTAAAGGGGTTTTACCAAGAACAAACATTTTATAGTTAATTTAGATCTTGTAAAAATAATAATTTCCAGAACTGGATGTGTTTAAAAATGCTCCTGCGCTGAGATGATCCTATATATGTGTCCCTGCTATGTACTGTGTAACAGCTGTGTCTGACCGTACAGGGACATGGTCTGATCATACCACATCTCCTGTGCTGAGATAATCTTATATATGTGTCCCTGCTATGTACTGTATAACAGCTGTGTCTGACCGTACAGGGGACATGGTCTGATCATACCACATCTCCTGTGCTGAGATCATCTTATAAATCTGTCCCTGCTATGTACTGTGTAACAGCTGTGTCTGACCGTACAGAGGACATGGTCTGATCATACCACAGCTCCTGTACTGAGCTCTTATATATGTGTCCCTGCTATGTACTGTATAATGGATGTGTCTGACCATACAGGGACATGGTCTGATCACACCACATCTCCTGTGCTGAGATAATCTTATATATGTGTCCCTGCTATGTACTGTGTAACAGCTGTGTCTGACCGTACAGGGACATGGTCTGATCATACCACATCTCCTGTGCTGAGATAATCTTATATATGTGTCCCTGCTATGTACTGTATAACAGCTGTGTCTGACCGTACAGGGGACATGGTCTGATCATACCACATCTCCTGTGCTGAGATAATCTTATATATGTGTCCCTGCTATGTACTGTGTAATGGATGTGTCTGACCATACAGGTGCATGGTCTGATCATACCACATCTCCTGTGCTGAGATAATCTTATATATGTGTCCCTGCTATGTACTGTGTAACAGCTGTGTCTGACCGTACAGGGGACATGGTCTGATCATACCACATCTCCTGTGCTGAGATCATCTTATAGATCTGTCCCTGCTATGTACTGTGTAACAGCTGTGTCTGACCATACAGGGGACATGGTCTGATCATACCACAGCTCCTGTACTGAGATCTTATATATGTGTCCCTGCTATGTACTGTATAATGGATGTGTCTGACCATACAGGGACATGGTCTGATCACACCACATCTCCTGTGCTGAGATAATCTTATATATGTGTCCCTGCTATGTACTGTGTAACAGCTGTGTCTGACCGTACAGGGACATGGTCTGATCATACCACATCTCCTGTGCTGAGATAATCTTATATATGTGTCCCTGCTATGTACTGTATAACAGCTGTGTCTGACTGTACAGGGGACATGGTCTGATCATACCACAGCTCCTGTACTGAGATCTTATATATGTGTCCCTGCTATGTACTGTATAATGAATGTGTCTAATAGTACATGGACATGGTCTGATTATACCACATCTCCTGTGCTGAGATAATATTATATATGTGTCCCTGCTATGTACTGTGTAATGGATATGTCTGACTGTACACGGACATAGTTTGATCGTACCATCTCCTGGGCAGGGGAGGATGCAAAGGAGTATACAGATATCGGTATCGCAGCTGATTGTTATGAGGTAAAATATTTCCTGCCTGTTTTTAAAAAAAATGTCTTACCTCAAAGAAAAAATAATTTGTGATCCTATGCTGTAATGTTTGTATATTTTTTTACATTCTCCTTGGCCCAGGAGATGTGGTATAATCAGACCAGTGGCGTAACGATCACTGTCGCAGCAGTCACAGCTGAGACCGGGCCCGGACCTTTAGGGAGGCCCACGCCTCCAGCCGCCTCCCGCAACCGCGATCTCACCTGCTGCTGATCCCGCCCCTCCTCTCCTATCACCTGCTGCCGACTCCCAGCCCTGCATGCTCCACCAGGGATCCTGTGGTAAGCAGTATCAGCCACCCCCCGCTGTTTACCCACGGCCGGCTAGCATATCCCCGCTGGGGGTGCCCCGGTCTAAATATCGCACCTGGGCCCGCCAGGCTAAAGTTACGCCACTGCTCACAGCCCTGGATACAGAGAGATACAGAGATAGAGAGCAGTGGCGTAACGATCGCGGTCGCAGCAGTCGCGGCTGAGACCGGGCCCGGACCTGTAGGGAGGCCCGTGCCTCCCTGTAAGGGGGCCCGGGCCTCTAGCCGCCCCCCACGACCGCGATCGTGTGTCAGAGGAGAGGAGGCGAAGGGAGGGAAGCTTCCTGCGGCTGATCCCGCCCCTCCTCTACTGTCATCTGCCGCGGGCTCCCTGACCTGCACTGTGCGGCCAGCAGCATTCCTGGGGGGAACCCCGGTCTAAATGTTGCACCGGGGCCCGCCAGGCTCCAGTTATGCCACTGGATCAGGCCATGTGTGTCTCTCTCTTTCTCTCTCTCTTCCACTCCCTCTTTCACTCTCTCTCTCATTTTCTCTCTCCCTATCGGGTCATTCCATTTCAAGTGATCCAAATATGAATATTTTTTTTCCCTGACGTCTTCAGATTTTTTAAATTTTTTTTCTATATGAAGTACAACTTTAGTTAATTACAAAAAAAAGTTTTGAATTTTTTTCTTCATCAGTTAATTTTTTACAGATATTTAAAGTTTTAAAAAAGTGCGAATTTTGGCCTGGTACGGCTTTACATTTTCTATCATATCTCGGGCTAGAAATAAGATAGAGTGACAAAATAAACACCATTGTACTCAGAATGGTACATGCTTTCACCAGATATGTCACAAAAGTATCTTTGTTAATATTTTACCCATGCGATTGCAAAAGCAAAATTTTAAAACGCATTTACGAAAAATCGGCATCATTTAAATATTTCAAAAACTGCCCATATGTCTGCTGTGCTCTTAGCCACATCTGTACCAAATTTCAAGTTGGGATCGCGATGGGATCATATTTTAAAATATTTTAATATTAATAGCGTCAATGGGTCATTCCATATCAAGTGATCTAAATATTAATATTTTTTTTACCTGACGTCTTTAGATTTTTTAAAAAATTTTTCTATTTGAAGTACTACTTTAGTGAACTACAAATTAAAAGTTTTCAATTTTTTTCTTAATCAGTTAATTTTTTACAGATATTTAAAGTTTTAAAAAAGTGCGAATTTTGGCCTGGTATGGCTTTACATTTTTTTATCTCGGGCTAGAAATAAGATAATGAAGCGCGAGAGGCATCATTTTACTCAGAAAGGTAACAGCTTTGATTTGATATGTCACAAGACTATATTTTTTTATATTTTGTTTGGGAAAAATCTAATTCAAAATTTTGATGTGCAATTGTGAAATAAATGTTAGTTTGAAAATTATGAAAATATGCCTGTGTGATACTTCTGTTCTTGGTTATATTTGTGCAGAGATTCAACTTGGGACCTGTCAAATTTATATATTTTTTATTTTATGGTTGTATGAGTTACTACAACTTATTGAATAAAACATTTATATGCAACAAAAAAGAAACACAAAACACAAATCCCGTAAGTGCCAGGATAAATATATCTTAATCATCAGAACACAACGCTCAGCATTTTCAACCTGAATGCATTGAACAAACCAAAAGAAGAAAGGTGATCATATCCTCAAGTTTGATTAAACAAGATTAAAAGAACCAAAAATGTTAACCCCTATTTATACATGTAAATTTATTTTCTATTATATCACTAAACATGTCATTTATGAAGTACAACTTTAGTTAATTACTAATAAAAAGTTTGGAATTATTTTCTTTATCAGTTAATTTTTTACAGATTTTTAAAGGTTTAAAAAAGCGTGAATTTTGGCCTGTATGGCTTTACATTTTCTATCATATCTCGGGCTAGAAATAAGATAGAGAAACAAAATAAACACCATTCTACTCAGAACTGTCAAGGCTTTCGCCAGATATGAAACAAGAGTATCTTTGTTCATTTTTTACCCATGCGATCGTAAACTCAAAATTTTAAAACACATTTCCGAAAAATCGGCATAATTTAAAATTTTCCAAAACTGCCCGTGTGTCAGCTATGCTCTTAGCCTCATCTGTACCAAATTTCAAGTTGGGATCAAGATGGGATCATATTTTAAAATATTTAACTATTATAGTGTCAACTTGAAAATCTTGAATTCAGATCTGTTCAGCCTGTGGTCTAAAAGTGTGGGGTCTATATTCACCAAATAATCCATGATTTTTAGACATTACTGTATTATTTTGATATGTTACAGCTTAGAAGCAGGAGAGGACATATAGGAGAAAGCTTTGTTAGGGCTCAACCTGAGAATTAACAATATTATATTGAATATTGTACAAACCAGTACTACGAAGAGGAGGAGAGTTTGTTAAAACATCAGTTACAGGAAGCAGAACCCATCAAAGGGACTCAGCAATAAAAACAAGGATGCTTTCATTCAGTAAAGACAGTGAAGTCCATGCGGTGGTAGAAGGCGGCACAAGATTGGCAATGGATGACATAACTGGCTATGTGACCTGTGAATATGGAAACGAAGAAGTAGAATTGACTTCATTGCATCCTTCTGGTCCAGTGCCATCATTTGTGTATCCAAGAAAGACAGACATTTTAAAAGTGCACAAAAGTCAGATAATAACTCAGGTAGAGCCGAACACAGTGACAGGACGTACATACTGTGACACAAAAGGAAATGGCGATTGCTAGTAAGCGCTTATGGACAAGATTACATTTCACCCACTAGAAGGGACAAATTGATGATAAAAGGCCACTTTAAAAACGTACTATTAATTGTTTGATTAGATGATCTTGTTTAATCAAACTTGAGGATATGATCACCTTTTTTCTTTTGGTTTGTTCAATGCATTCAGGTTGAAAATGCTGAGCGTTGTGTTCTGATGATTAAGATGGATTTATCTTGGCACTTATGGGATTTGTTTTTTGTGTTTCTTTTTTGTTGCATGTAAATGTATATTTGTGCAGAGATTCAACTTGGGACCTGTCAAATTGATATATTTTTTATTTTATGGTTGTATGAGTTATTACAACTTATTGAATAAAAATTCAATAAGTTGTAATAACTCATACAACCATAAAAAATATATAAATTTGATAGGTCCCAAGTTGAATCTCTGCACAAATATAACCAAGAACACAAGTAACACACAGGCATTTTTTCACAATTTTCAAACTTACATTTATTTCACAATTGCGCATCAAAATTTTGAATTTCATTTTTCCCAAACAAAATATAAAAAAATATAGTCTTGTGACATATCAAATGAAAGCTGTTACCGTTCTGAGTAAAATGATGCCTCTCCCGCTTCACTATCTTATTTCTAGCCCGAGATAAAAAAATGTAAAGCCATACCAGGCCAAAATTCACACTTTTTTAAAACTTTAAATATCTGTAAAAAATTAACTGATTAAGAAAAAAATTCAAAACTTTTAATTTGTAATTAACTAAAGTAGTACTTCAAATAGAAAATAAATTAAAAAAATCTAAAGACGTCAGGTAAAAAAAAAAAATATTAATATTTAGATCACTTGATATGGAATGACCCATTGACACTATTAATAGTAAAATATTTTAAAATATGATCCCATCACGATTCCAACTTGAAATTTGATACAGATGTGGCTAATGGTGGGTTTACACACACCAATTTCTGTGTCCAATATCTGAACAGATCTCTGGTTGCAGTGAAATCATGGACACATAGTTCCATTTTGTACACAGCCACAAAATGGAACTATGTGTCCATGATTTCACTGCAACCAGAGATCTGTTCAGATATTGGACACAGAAATTGGTGTGTGTAAAACCACCATCAGAGCACAGCAGACATATGGGCAGTTTTTGAAATATTTAAATGATGCCGATTTTTCGTAAATGTATTTTAAAATTTTGTGTTTGTGATTGCATGGGTAAAATATTACCAAAGATCCTCTTGTGACATATCTGGTGAAAGCCTGTACAATTCTGAGTAGAACGGTGTTTATTTTGTCTCTCTATCTTATTTCTAGCCTGAGTTATGAGGAGAAATGTAAAGGCAGGCAACACCGAAATTCGCACTTTTTTCGAACTTTGAAAATCATTTTAAAAAAAATAAATTTTTTAAAAAAAGTTTCTCTTCACATTTTGCATTGTCTGACATGCTATTATCAAATAACAAAATCTCAAAAGAATTAAAAATATAGAGGTAATAATCATTGGTTCACTTGACATGGAATGGCCCTATCTCGCTCTCTCCATCCCTTTCTCTCCCTCTCTCTCTTTATCTCCTCTCCCCTCACTCCCTCTCCCTCCCTCTCCTTTCCCCTTCTCTCACCTCCTCTCTCACCCTTTCACCCTCTCCATCTCTCACCCTCACTCTACCTATCGCTGTCTCACCCTCTCACTTCATCTCTCACCTCTCTCCCTCTCTTCACCTTCTCTCTCACTCTACATCTCTCACCCTCTCTCTTCCTTTGTCCCTCTCAATCTCTCTCCTCTCTCTTCCCTCTCTCTCACTCTCTTAACCCCTCTCTCGCTCTCCATCATCCCCCCTCTGTCCCGCCCTCTCTCTTTCTTTCCCTACTCTCTCCTCTCTCCCTCCCCCTCTTCCTCTCTATCTCCCTCTCTCTCCCTCTCTCTCCCTCTCTCTCTCCATCATTCTAAATCTTTCCCCTCTTTTTTTTTTAAATGCAGAAAAATATGTGCAGGTTTCAGTTTCTGCACAACTAAACCAATTGGGTGGACAGCTTTTTCTGTTTCACATAGGTTTTGCAGGGATACAAAAATGCAGATTTACATTTTCATACATTAACATGAAACCATGGTAAAAATGCAATATAAAATGCTGAAAAACGCAATAAAAAGGCAGTATGTGAACATAGCCTTATTTACCAAATCTGCAAAGGAAAGAAAGCAAAACAAATTCAGGATTCTCATTGACTTGTTCTGGTATAAGGATTTGCTTGCAGTTTTGTGACAAAACTGCAATCAAAAACACATCAACAAAAACAATAAAAACGCAGTATGTGCACAGGGCCTTAACGCGTCCCTGCCATTACATCCCAGAGCAAATTCCTACATGTGATGAAAAAGAGTTTCGCTCTTGTAAATAATGATGTATCTTTAGGATAAGTCTAAGAAATGTGTGAGACAAAGAAGCGAGAAGCAAAGCAAGCCAAAATGTGTAGAATTGAAGTGATGGCTGCAGCGAGAAGTGCGTTCAGGCTAATGGTGGTCGATCATTAGATATACATCGATAGAGACAGGAAAATAGACTTCTGAGATGTGACTGCTCAACTCACCCTCCGAAACACACTGAGGGTAGCGTAGGAGCCGTGGCTGTGAGAACAATGACGTCACTGAGGTCACTGGAGTTCACAGCTGGGATTCTCAAGGTCAAAGTACCTTCTGTGTCCGCTGGTGATCTCACTGCTGGACTGCCCCTGAACATAGCTTTATCTTAGGATGGCTTCACACCACGGTACAATCAGGCCCTATGGAGCCGGATGGAACCGGATGGCAGCTCCGGGTGAGGATCCGGGTGTATTCAGATTTTCCTCCCAGACACAAAAACATTGCTGGCAATGTTTTTGTGTCCTGGGCAAAAATTGTGCCCAAACCGGATCCCCCAGATTTGGGGCAATCCGGCGCTCCCTAACATGTCAGTCCATGGCGCCGGATTGCCCAGATCCAGGAGGATCCGGGAGGGTCGGGACCAGACACCGGTGGCTGCAGTTCAGCGTGAGCTACTGGTCTCTGGTGAGATGTCACAAAGGCAGATCTACTCACTGATGTGGCGACTCCCGCCAGTCGTTGGGATCTGTCACTGTCACGGGTGTAGCATGGACATCGTTGGTCGCTTTTCCTGTCACACACACTGATGCATGGCCAGCAGGAGACCGACGATGAAAAAACGGTCCAGGCCATTCCGTAACGATCAGCGATCTCACAGCGGGGGGCCGCTCACTGCTACGTGTCACACACAGCGATATCGCTGGTGAGGTCACCGCAACGTCACAAAACCAATGATGCTGCGGCGATATCATTAGCGATATCGTTACATGTAATGGGCCTTTAGTGTCATTTTGTCATTTTGACTCTTGCATGCAGATCCTCATTTGTATTGTCTGAATTGTTGTATAGTTTAATTTGTATGTACAATTTACAATGATTTGTGTGTTGGGACTACATGAATAAAGAATATTACTAAAAATCTCAACAGTTAATCAATGGGAGTCTCCAAAGTTACCACCCACCCATCTAATATTGATCCCTTATCTTAGGCTGGTTTCACACTACCAGTTTTTGGAATCCGGGAGAATGCAGGTAAAACCTTCATCCCCCTGGGTCCCCCCAATTGTCTAACCTGATGCAACTGAATGCAGCCGCATTCCAGTTAATTTTTTGGATTTCTTTGAATTTCTTGCAGTTATTGCAAACTAAGATGTGACCCGCCTTTCTATGAGCTGGACATTATTTATATATAGCTTCCCATCGCTGGTGTTCTCTGTTGCGGCCCCGTAACCTGTTCAGACCTTATCTTAGTTTTGTCACTTGACATCTGGTAAGGTTTTTATTACTTGATGCTAGGATTGGACTTTCCTGATGGGGTCACCGTGATGTGGTGGGATGGCTTTTACATTTTTTGATTGAATAAAGTTACCAAGTACCCTATTTTTATCTGTATGCAATATTGCAATGTATTTATTTCCTTATTTTAGGTTATCTGCTCATTTTTGTTTCTTTTTTGATTTTGCAAAAAAAAATAAGGCTATGGCTCAACAGCAAAAAAGCAGGATTACTGCCTACAAAGCCTCAATCTTTCATTTTGATGAAAAAGTAACAAGCGACTTAGGAGCATCAACAACAAAAAATCCAATATTTTTTTCTTCAAGAGGAAAAACACTAATCTTAAAGGGCGCATCATCAAATCACCTATTGTTTAAACCAAGCTTTTATATTACATTTATTTTTTACATTTTTGATTTTTTTTTTTTCCATATCACTGTCTATATTTATAAAAGAAACTTCAAGAATCTTGCAATCTTTCCCATTAGGACTAATGTTAGATTCATACGTACTGTTCTTTACAGATGCTTTTCATTGTAATCCTCCCTATAATGATAAAGAGATTGCTGAAAGTTAACACCCCTATAGAAAAAAACATGGTGTGGGGTCCCCCATATTTTCTAACCAGCCAGGATGAAGCTGTCAGTTGTGTGCTGATATTAGGCTGGGAAGGGGCCAATATCTATGGCTCTTCCTACCCTGATAATATCAGCTCACTGCTGTCTGATTTATCTGCTCTGGTTATCAAAATGAAAGGGACTCCACTTCTTAAATAAATAATTGGAAAAACGATGAGGGTTCCCCCCATTTTTAATCACCAGCGCAGATAAAACAGACAGCAGGTGGGACAGGCCAATAACTATAGCCAAAGACTATCAGCCAGCAGCCTCCCCAGTATTGGTGCACCACATTAGATGCGCCAAATATGTCACTTTACCCTGGCCTTACCCACTGCCCTGATGTGGTGGAGATCAGGATAATATATGAGGTTAGTGACAGCTGTGATTTGTCAAAAATCACAGCTGCCATCAAGACCTAAATTAGTAATGAAGAGATGTCTATGAGACACTCCTATTACTAATCCTGTATATCAAAAGAATAAAAACAAACCCAGAAAAATCCTATATTTGTAAGAAAAAACAGACACACTCTTTCACCGATTTATTAACCCCCAAAACACCCCTGCAGTTCTGACGTAATTCACATGACGTCCCATGACAACCCTCGTTTCTGCTACATCCAGAGGCCACAGTGAGCGTGATTAGAAAATGTGACCGCTCAATGCAGCCTCTGGAACACACTGAAAGCAACGTGGAAGCCGCAGCTGTGACTGTGGGGATGTCAGTGAGGTTACCAAAGTTCACCGCTGAAAGCGGATTTTTCTGTGCATATCCTTTTGACTTACTGGGATTTTAATGGGGGTGTCTAATAGACACCTCTTCATTACTAAACCAGGGCTTTAAAGCAGCTGTGATTCTTTGCAAATCACAGCTGTCATTAACCCTATACATTATCCCAATCGCCACTGCACCAGGGCAATCAAGAAATATAAAGATAAATCCCCATTAGATGTGCCGATCCTGGGGCAGCTGCACGTTATTCTTTAGTTGGGATAGGCTAATATCCATGTACCATCCCACCCTGATAATATCAGCCCCTGGTGTCTGTTTTATCTCTGCTGGTTGTCAAAATATTTATTAGTATTTTTTCTATTATAGTTTGAAGCATAAATAAAATAAATAAGTAAATAAATAAAAATATGTGGGATCTTGCCAATTGTTGATCACCAGCGCAGATATAGCATACAGTGGGCCAGTATTATCATGGTGGGACTGTCCATGGTGATTGGCCCATCCCAGCCAAAGAATAGCAGCCTGCATCAGCCTCAGAATTAGGGCATTACAACTGCCAAATCTTTACCCAGTGCTTCCCAATTGCCCTGATGTGATGGCAATTGGGATACTATTTGGGGTTTTTAACAAATCGCAGCTGCCATCAAGCCTTGGATTAGAAATGAAGAGGTGCCTATCACTAATTCTGTAACTCCAAAGAATAAATAACACCCCTGCAGTTCTGAAAATAATCCACATGATGTCACACGATGATCCTCTGCTCTGCTGCATTCGGAGGCTTCTGTGAGTGGTGACATGAAAAGATGTGACTGCTCAACTCACCCTCCGAAACACACTGAGGGTAGCGTAGGAGCCGTGGCTGTGAGAACAATGACGTCACTGAGGTCACTGGAGTTCACAGCTGGGATTCTCAAGGTCAAAGTACCTTCTGTGTCCACTGGTGATCTCACTGCTGGACTGCCCCTGAACATAGCTTCATCTTAGGATGGCTTCACACCATGGTACAATCAGGCCCTATGGAGCCGGATGGAACCGGATGGCAGCTATCTGCCATCTGGTTTCCATCTGTCCGGGAGGATCCGGGTGTATTCAGATTTTCCTCCCAGACACAAAAACGTTGCTGGCAATGTTTTTGTGTCCTGGGCAAAAATTGTGCCCAAACGGGATCCCCCCAGATTTGGGGCAATCCGGCGCTCCCTAACATGTCAGTCCATGGCGCCGGATTGCCCAGATCCAGGATGATTCGGGAGGGTCGGGACCAGACACCGGTGGCTGCAATTCAGCGTGAGCTACGCTGAACTTCAGCACCAGACAGGTTATTAAATTTGGGGTTATTTAGCTTGGAAAAACGAAGGCTTAGGGGTGATCTTATAATAATGTATAAATATATGAGGGGACAGTACAGAGACCTTTCTAATGATCTCTTTACTCTTAGGCCTGAGACTGGGACAAGGGGGCATCCTCTACGTCTGGAGGAAAGAAGGTTTAATCATAATCACAGACGTGGATTCTTTACTGTAAGAGCAGTGAGACTTTGGAACTCTCTGCCACATGATGTTGTAATGAGTGACTCACTACTAACATTTAAGAAGGGCCTGGATGCCTTTCTTGAAAACTATAATATTACCAGTTATATATACTAGATTCTTTGATAAGGCGTTGATCCAGGGAATTAGTCTGATTGCCGTATCTGGAGTCAGGAAGGAATTTTTTCCCCCAATGTGGAGATTAGTGTTGCCACATGGGTTTTTTTTTGCCTTCCTCTGGATCAACATGTTAGGCTATGGGTTGAACTAGATGGACTTAAAGTCTTCCTTCAACCCTAAAAAAAAAAAAAAAAAACTATGTTACTATGTTACTATGTTACTATGTTACTATGTTACCAGGGAGCTGTCCCCTGTGAAGTGGTTCAGCACCATTTTAGCAGGGGCAGCTCCCTCAGCTGTGCTCTGCAGACTCCGGCTACAAACAGGACCGGAGGGCATATTAACCCTCCGGTTCTATTTACAAATTGGGTCCAGTGCTGTCAGGTTCACCCCGGACAGCCCCAGACAGCCCCGGACCTGATTGTACCGTGATGTGAAGCCAGCCTCATCTCAACATGTCAGTGATTTGTCCAAAACTAAAGGATACATTTATCAGATTCACAAGCTTATACAAAATTTGGAAAACATTTCTACAGAAATCAACTGACACAGAATCAACTTATTCACCTATATCAGCATGGTGGTGTGGCGCCCCGCAAATGCAGGCATCACAGAGGGGTATTACACCCGTAAAAGAGGTGTAAATACTCCAGCTGCAGGTGGACCCTAGGATGGTGGGTGGGACCCATTCCCAGCACTCTCACATTAATTTTGGGTGGGAGGAAGGGATAAATTCACCTCTAGAGGGATCAAGAAGGTGTTTGCCTTTTGCTTGAGGTTTCTCGGCTGAGGGACCAGGAGGAGATGTAGGAAGAGGAAAGGTTTTAGGAAGATTGAGCTTAGTGGAACGAGGCGGAAGATCAAACCGAGGCAGAAGAAGAAGGGACCTTGAGGAGGTCCTGGCCCTAGAGAGAAAAGGAGATCCTCAGAGTGGAGCGACCATACTCCAGGGGATACTCCAGTCCACCACGGGAACGCCGAGCCCGAAGATCCGGCCAGAGTCCAGCTTTGCAGTCGGCAACCGGCTGCTGTAGCTTGTTTATCAGCAGCAGCATCCTGCCATCGGAGCGGTCTGCCTGCTTTCTCACCAACGCAGGAGGGGACTCCCGGTACTACCTACACGGAGCTACGGAGTATAGATCAAACCTAAGTGGGGAAGAACGGACACGGGTTAGTTAACGAAGGTACACCAAGGGTTCCACCATACCACCTGGGATCCACTTGCAGCCACCCGTTAAGCTACCTGTTCTTTTAACATCTGAATGCTGAACTGTGAACTGTAATTGATGCTGCTACGACCAACAGTAAAGTACCCGGGAGAAAGTGACTTTGCTTCTGCCTGTGTTTTCTTGTATCAACCTGTTCCCTTTCCAGGAACGCTGCCCCGGAGGAACATCCCTGCCTGTAGAGGGCTTTGCCAACTAAGCCTTGATACCATCCACCTCCGGCGGACTGTGGCGGCACTGGTGACCCATCACCAGACACTACAGGTGGCGTCACGAGAACTGTATATAGAATTCCCTGTAAATAACCCCTTTTTTGAAGTGTCACCCAGGACACGGGATCAGGCGTGGCCACCACTCCCCGTGACACATCAACGCTACCCACAGAGCCTGATACCCGAGTACCCCAAAGCCTGGGGCTCGACAGTGGCTCACTGTTTATCACTGTAAGCCTGCAACATTGGGGTCTTGGGATCAAATTCCACCAAAGATGACATCAAAGCCATAACAATAGGAAATGTAGATAGTGAACCCCAATAGGTACAGTGATGATCAAATCAGTAAAGAGTTGTGGAATTAATAACACTATATAAGTGAGTAAAATAAATGAAAAAAACATACGGTAAGTCATGTGACTTTGTGCAAAAAGACAGGATATGCTTATAACCATATTTCATATCTTCACTTTAAAGTTATTCAAAACATATACAGCAAAACACGTATTCTGATATCTTTTCGCTACTGCCATTATAACAGCAATGAAAATGTCATGTCGTAGATATCTGCCAGTGGCGGCGATCATAGGTCACTATTAGAAGTGTATAATCAGCATTTCTGTAGTAAATATAGTTCAGAGAATTGCTGCTCACTGCATCTGTCAACCGCTGACAACAGCGGCATAAACTTGCCGTCATATGACCCCATAAATTATAACAGTCTATATTTTGGTTAAATCACCCCAAAGATCATGTCAAAGCAGCAAATAGCCTTTGTGGCGAGGTCACGAAGAGTAAAAGCAATTGCCTACATTTGATTATGTCACTATAAATATCTCCCCATGGAAGCTGATGTGGGCTTGTACATTATGACCAATGGCTTTGCCCCAATAATTGTATATTCCATGAACACTAGCATCTTGACATTATATGTATACGGTATATATACTGTATATATATATGTACATCTCAATGAATTAGAATATCATAAAAAGTTAATATTTTTCAGTAATTCAACACATGAAGTGAAGCGCTTATATTATTTAGAGTCATTACAAACAGGGTGATCTATTTCAAGCATTTATTTCTGTTAATGTTGATGATTATGGCTTACAGCCAATGAAAATCCAGTGGTCATTATCTCAAAAAATTAAAGTAGGGAGGATAAATGGTCTGAGAGATAAAATATGACATAAATAGGTATCAGAGGCTTCACCTTGTGTGGTTGTGAGAGTCACAACTACTATAAAGCAGATCACGGCTGCTGCAGTCCCCAGCGTGGTGCATATAGAGTAGGGATGATGAAGGGTTAAAAACCACACTGCCATATTCCACGAGACATCAGAGGGGCTCCCTGGCCCCTTCCTCAGGACAAATGAATATTATATTGCCATGTTTATTAGTCAACGCGTTTCAGGTCTCCCTGTTTCATCTCTGCCTTATAAAGTGTTCACAAATAAATCAATATTATCTTCACCCTCTGAAGTCTTATGGAATACAGCAGCACAGTTTTTAACCCTTCATCCTCCCTACTTTAATTTTTTGAGATAATGACCTTTAGGTTTTCATTGGCTGTAAGTCAAAATCATCAACATTAACAGAAATATACACATAAAATAGATCAATCTGTTTGTAATGACTCTATATAATATATAGGTTTCACTTTATGTATTTAATTACTGAAAAAAATTACATTTTTGATGATATTCTAATACATTGAGATGCACATGTATATCTTTAAATATATACACATAACATTATCTGGGGGACTAGCTAGTTATGGAGAGGAATCTGCCTGCCAACATAAGGAGACAGATAAGCTGATAAGGAGACTTATAGCCGCAATGCTCCTCTGGGAAATATGCAAATTGTCACTTCAGTGAGGAAGTGGATGACCTCTAGTGCCACCCAATGATTGGTTGGATCTAGAGTTCATCCACTTCCTCACTGAAGTGACAATTTACACATAACATTGAAACTGCAACACCAAGAAAGAAAGGTTGTGGAATTATGGCACTTTAGGATCTACAGACATGTTGTTGACATTAAAATAGTGAAAAAATGGAAATAGATTTTCAAAACATCTGTATTAATTCAAAATCGTATATGAGGGCTTCGTGCAGAGGTCCCTGCACTTCCAACCTTGGTTGAGATTACTAATGGTTGAGGGATATTCTGCCTCTCTGAATGCACTTGGGCATGCAAATCATCAGCATCCGCTGCTGGTGGATCCCATTGCTCTGTGCATGTTGAGAGACAGATAAGGAGATGTTTCAGCCCACTGTAGCACATCTAGGCCATACAGGTAGCTAACAATAGCACGAGAAACATGCAGCCTGGTGCTGTTGTGTTAAACAATGGCTTCTAGGACATTCTGGAAAAAATGGCCATACCATTGGTACCACGACCAGATCAGAGTAATGCTGAGATGCTATTGCACCTTAAATGAAAACTAGAGGTGTCCGGCTCCCGTACATTATGCCATTTTGCACCAAAACCCTTGAGTTAGGACCAGTGTTATGTTCCCTAATGAAGGTCTCTTTATGGAGTTTCCCATATGATCTCCGGACCAATCTCCAGCTATCTTTGAATCCAAAACAAAAGCATAACTCATCGCTAAAGAGGAAAGACCACCATTCCAGCTTCCAATACTCCTGTCCAGCCTGCAGTCTCCACCATGAAGCCTTCATGAGGGAACTACACACTAGTCCTATTCCTGGATCATTGTGTGGGGTGGCATAACATGTGGGAGCTGAACCACTCCAGGCTTTACTCCAAATGTACAAACAGATGGGCGTTACATTGATTTAGTCATGTAATCAGTGGAACAGCCATTTTTCCAAAGTGTCCAAGTAGCCATTTTTTTAATATAGCAAGTACTAAAACCAAAGAGTTATAGAGGCCATAGAGAGTGGATAGAAGGAAGGGAGTGTAGACTATCAGAGTGCACTCACATCTGCCGATCTTTTCTCATCACACATCAACTTGAAAATTACCTGCTATATTGGGTTAAACAATCAACTCACCCCTACTGTGGTGGCTGGAGCAGCTTCTCTTTAAGGTGTCCGTGATGTTAAGTGATATTGATCATGTTGCATCCCTGCTTTTCCAGGTTTGCTAGAGCCCTAGATATCACAGGGCGGTGACAGGACAATTGTGTACAAGATAATTGTGTACGGACAATTGTGTACAGACAATTGTGTACAGGGCAATTGTGTCCAAGGACAATTGTGTACAAGGACAATTGTGTACAGGGCAATTGTGTACAAGGCAATTGTGTACAAGGCAATTGTGTACGGACAATTGTGTACAAGGCAATTGTGTACGGACAATTGTGTACAAGGCAATTGTGTACGGACAATTGTGTACAAGGCAATTGTGTACGGACAATTGTGTACAAGGCAATTGTGTACGGACAATTGTGTACGGACAATTGTGTACAGACAATTGTGTACAAGGCAATTGTGTACGGACAATTGTGTACGGACAATTGTGTACAAGGCAATTGTGTACGGTTGTGTACAAGGCAATTGTGTACGGACAATTGTGTACAAGGCAATTGTGTACGGACAATTGTGTACAAGGCAATTGTGTACGGACAATTGTGTACAGACAATTGTGTACAAGGCAATTGTGTACAAGGCAATTGTGTACGGACAATTGTGTACAAGGCAATTGTGTACGGTTGTGTACAAGGCAATTGTGTACGGACAATTGTGTACAAGGCAATTGTGTACGGACAATTGTGTACAAGGCAATTGTGTACGGACAATTGTGTACAAGGCAATTGTGTACAAGGCAATTGTGTACGGACAATTGTGTACAAGGCAATTGTGTACGGACAATTGTGTACAGACAATTGTGTACAAGTGTGTACAAGGCAATTGTGTACGGACAATTGTGTACAAGGCAATTGTGTACGGACAATTGTGTACAAGGCAATTGTGTACGGACAATTGTGTACAAGGCAATTGTGTACGGACAATTGTGTACTAGGCAATTGTGTACGGACAATTGTGTACAGACAATTGTGTACAAGTGTGTACAAGGCAATTGTGTACGGACAATTGTGTACAAGGCAATTGTGTACGGACAATTGTGTACAAGGCAATTGTGTACGGACAATTGTGTACAAGGCAATTGTGTACGGACAATTGTGTACAAGGCAATTGTGTACGGACAATTGTGTACAACGCAATTGTGTACGGACAATTGTGTAGAAGGCAATTGTGTACGGACAATTGTGTACAAGGCAATTGTGTACGGACAATTGTGTACAACGCAATTGTGTACGGACAATTGTGTACGGACGATTATTTACAGACAAGTATAGGGAAAACAAAAAATTAAACGTCCAAAAAAAGGAAATACTTTATTCATCATTGATTTTAACGTAAGATTGCTTATTGAATAACAGTTTCAAAGCTTCTTCTATTCTTATTCTACAAATATTGCTGGTCTTGTCTATCGTGCCTGCATGTTGCTGATCGCTCGTAGATACCGCAGCTTGTCTCCTTGATTGTGATAATCAGCCACTTTCACACGCAGTCGTTCAGCTAGCTGGACATACTTGCTTCGTGGATGCTCAACATTCAGTACCTCAGCATTCTGGGCTGTAAGTCTATGAATTGCCATGTCACTAATGAGTCCGTTGAACAGTTTCCCCACGGTAGGATGAGCACAAAGAAAGAGTGCTTGTAAGGCGTTATGAAACCCCTCGCAGCAATTCGTGGTCTTGGGGGCAGAGGCCAAAGCGTCAGCATAATGATTCCAGACCTCAGGAGTAAACCTTGCGTTTCGAAAGCGTCCACCTACTCCTGGCCCCCTAACGTAGGTATGCTCAAAGTAGGAGAGGAGCTGATTGGTAGCATCATCATCAGGGAAGATTTGGGCTAGTTCGTCATACCTTGCACTTACTTCGGCTGGTGGGACAAACGCCAAGGAGGCCAAAGATTTTACCTTGAGATTGAACTCTCCATCCTCAGCCTCAAATTCAGCCTTTAGGCCCAGCTCATTGACCTTTCGAATAATGGACTGGCTCAGATGAAAGAAGCAGCCAGAAATCGCTGCAGCTGGAAACTCATCTTGGAAAGCTGACATTGCTGCCATCTCAAAGTCAAGAAGAATTTTCTGGGGATTTGCACCTGGCATCAACCCTTTGAGCGCCGTGATCATTCGACGATAGGTTGGACCAGTCTTGTTTGGCAGCAGGCAGTAGATCAGGGGAGGATAGGAGTTGCCGACTTTTGCATGGAGAGAATACAGCTGAAAGAACATGGTTGGCACCACCTTGAACGTTCCATCGCCAAACCATGTCTCTCCTCTTTCGAAATAAGGCAACAGTTCATTGCTACCAATGGCAAGAATCCTGTGGGGGTCATCTCTTGCAGAGTCATATAAAATAATGTCGCTGTATTCCTGGGGGATAGCAAAATTGATGCTTTGAGGAGGAGTCAGCATGGTGTTTGCTCGCTGCCTGACCCGACGTGTATTTCGCTCAACGTCACTTCGCTTGGGCATTCGAGACAACACGTCATCAGACCTGTCTCGAAGAACCTGTCCAACAATGCTTCTAGTAGATGCTTGAGAGCTGATTGCTTCTTGCCTCAGAGCAGCCATTGTAGCTCTGGCTTCAGCTTGAACTGGATCTGCAGAGTGACTGTGCTCAGTCGGCTGTTTAACAATCGCGGCTCCAGATGTGTGCATGCGTGCGGGACACTTGAATTTGTTGACTTGCCTGCACCGCCATTCTTTGATGCTGTCATCACGTGTCCTGTGCAGGATATACTCGTGTCCCCCAAGCCTAAGGACATCTTTGTCTTTTTCAGACTTGCTCATAGTAAAAGTCATGGTGAAAGTTGCAAGGGGTGAGTAATAAAACTGAAAGTAAGCGTCATTGTGAAAGTGGCCTGTACAAGTGGCCTGTACACAAATAATTGCCTTGTACACAATTGTCCGTACACAATTGCCTTGTACACAATTGCCTTGTACACAATTGTCTTGTACACAATTGTCCGTACACAATTGCCTTGTACACACTTGTACACAATTGTCTGTACACAATTGTCCGTACACAATTGTCCGTACACAATTGCCTTGTACACAATTGTCCGTACACAATTGCCTTGTACACAATTGTCCGTACACAATTGCCTTGTACACAATTGTCCGTACACAATTGCCTTGTACACAATTGCCTTGTACACAATTGTCTGTACACAATTGTCCGTACACAATTGCCTTGTACACAATTGTCCGTACACAATTGCCTTGTACACAATTGTCCGTACACAATTGCCTTGTACACAATTGTCCGTACACAATTGCCTTGTACACAACCGTACACAATTGCCTTGTACACAATTGTCCGTACACAATTGCCTTGTACACAATTGCCTTGTACACAATTGTCTGTACACAATTGTCCGTACCCAATTGTCCGTACACAATTGCCTTGTACACAATTGTCCGTACACAATTGCCTTGTACACAATTGTCCGTACACAATTGCCTTGTACACAATTGTCCGTACACAATTGCCTTGTACACAATTGTCCGTACACAATTGCCTTGTACACACTTGTACACAATTGTCTGTACACAATTGTCCGTACACAATTGTCCGTACACAATTGCCTTGTACACAATTGTCCGTACACAATTGTCCGTACACAATTGCCTTGTACACAATTGTCCGTACACAATTGCCTTGTACACAATTGTCCGTACACAATTGCCTTGTACACTATTGTCCGTACACAATTGCCTTGTACACAATTGTCCGTACACAATTGCCTTGTACACTATTGTCCGTACACAATTGCCTTGTACACAATTGCCTTGTACACAATTGCCCTGTACACAATTGTCCTTGTACACAATTGTCCTTGGACACAATTGGCCTGTACACAATTGTCTGTACACAATTGTCCGTACACAATTATCTTGTACACAATTGTCATGGAACCCACAGGGCATATAAGTCACTGGGGAGGCTGAGGCTGGGGCATAGAGATCACTGGGGAGGCTGAGGCTGGGGCATAGAGATCACTGGGGAGGCTGAGGCTGGGGCATAGAGATCACTGGGGAGGCTGCGGCTGTGGCATAAAGATCATTGGGGACATGGATTTAAAGGGCAGACAGTCTGCGTCTGCCAGCCTGAGCACTGCAGTCCCCAGTAATTTGCTCGGGGGGCCGCAGAAAAGGTCATTAAGGGCCACAGTCCTAGGACCTGAGGTTCCCCACCCTTGCCATAACTTGTAAGATTATGTTAGACATGGCCATCTTAATAAAGTGTTATGCCATCTGACAATTTAAGGGTTACTATGTTTTTATTTGTTAGGAGCTTGGTACACAGGACCCGCTGAAGCGTGCAGAGCATGCAAAACGGTCACCGTCGTCCCTCCGTCCTCACTTCCCTGCACCCACCGATGTAAACTTTTTTGGAATAAAGCTGTTCATGGAATAAAGGATCTCAGAGTGCTGCTGTTTTCTTCTTAAGTCTTAATTGATCCCTGCATCTACAGCTCAGCAACCCAGATCCATGAACGCCTCTGCACACAGGACTTCAATGCAACAAGGTCAGTGCCCGGTTTCTCTTCTCAACTAAATAATAAATAAGTTTACAACCCATGGCACTGTAAGGCTGGCTTCACACCACGGTAAGGTCTGGTCCCGGGCTGTCCGGTGTAAACCAGACAGCCCCGGACTGGATTTTGGCCCCATAGTATCCTATGGGGCCGGATGGAGCTGGATGGCAGCTCTCTGCCATCCGGTTTCCATCTCTCCGGCAGAATCCAGGAGAAATCGGATTTTTCTCACCGTACACAAAAACGTTGCTTGCAACGTTTTTGTGTCCGGGGAGAAAAATCTCCCCAAATTGCTGTATCCCGGATTCTCCCGGATTCCGCTGGATCCGGTGCAATCCGGTGCTCCCAACATGGGAGCCTATGGGGCCAGATTACATCGGTCCGGGAGGATCCGGGAACCGGACATCTGCGGCTGCATGCTGCTCTTGTTTCCAGACTGCGGCGAGCTCTCCGTGAGCCGCGATCCTGACTAATCAGTGGCGGCAATTGTGTCCGGCAGCACACCGGACCAAAGGGCATATTAGCCCTCCGATTCTGTGTGCTGATCTGGTCCAGGGCTGTCAGGGTCATCCCTGACAGCCCCAGATCGGATCTTACCGTGGTGTGAAGCCAGGCTAACTAATCTCCCTGGATGTGGATGGCAGAGAAAAATTTGATGAAAAGGTTGCAATGCAGGATAGTCCAGATGGTAGATAAGCAGCCCCAATCAAGTTCCAAAGAAATACAAGCTGTCCTGCAGCCTCAGGGTAGATCAGTGCCAGTGTGAGCTACCCGTCGACATTTGAATAAAATACAACCTTGTGGAAGAGACCCAGGAGGACCCCACTTCTTACACAGAGACATAAAGCTAGACTGCAGTTTGCCAAAATGTACGTAATCAAATTCCTTCTGGGAAAACGTCTTGTAGATAGTTGAGATTAAGAAAGAGTTTTTTGGTAAAGCACTTCATTCTACTGTTTAAGGAAAATGGAATGAAACCTACAAACAAAAGAACACAGTACCTACAGTCTGGGCCGTATTTACCCTTAGGCACTTGTAGGCACGTGCCTAGGGCGGGGCCATTCGGGGGAGGGGCGGCATCTTAGTGTCTGTTTTTTTTTTTTTTTTCAATTTTTTTTTCTGTGCTCCCGGCCGGCCGGGTCGCAAGCCCCGCCCCCGTCATCATTAGGCCCGCCCACCCACCTCACCTCAGCCTGCAGGCAGTCGCAGCAGACCCGGAAAAAGAGACAAGGAGGTTCCCGCGGAGGCGGCAGCACATTGCCTTCAGCGGCTCAGCTCCGGAGTCCGGATGCCATCGCCGGTATGTGTGCACTGCTGGTGCATGGGCTCCATGCACCAGTGCTGTATCTATGAGGGGACTGGCTGGTCATTTGCCCCGGCTGCACCAGGCAGGGAGGGCGCTGCCTGCCTTATGCTGCAGTGCCCGAGGCCAGGTCTCTGCCAGCCGCATGTTACACCCCACCGCGTTCATTTCCACCTGCGGAGCAGAACAGTACATCTATGGTTGCTCTGTGCTTACAGGACCTGTGATGATGTCACATGGAGGGGCGGAGTCAGGGGGTCACATGATCAGCTCCTATGCAGGACTCTGCCGTTCTGGTTGTCATGGTGCTGGATGAGGTGAAATTAATGTGTGGGATCGGATCAGGAGGGATTTAGAGTGTGGATATAGCAGCCATGTGTGTATGAGGTGTACGGAGAGCAGCTGCATGTGTGTGAGGTGCACGGAGTGGAGCCATGTGTGTACGAGGTGCACGGAGCGCAGCCGAGTGTGTACGAGGTGTACGGAGCGGAGCCTAGTGTGTACGAGGTGTACGGAGCGGAGCCATGTGTGTACGAGGTGCACGGAGCGCAGCCGAGTGTGTACGAGGTGTACGGAGCGGAGCCTAGTGTGTACGAGGTGTACGGAGCGGAGCCGCGTGTGTACGAGGTGTACAGAGCGGAGCCGAGTGTGTACGAGGTGTACGGAGCGGAGCCGCGTGTGTATGGAGCGGAGTGTGTATGAGGTGTACGGAGCACAGCCGCGTGTGTGCGGAGCAGAGCCGCGTGTGTACAAGGTGTGCGGAGCGGAGCCGCGTGTATACAAGGTGTACGGAGAGGAGCCTCGTGTGTATGAGGTGTACAGAGTGGAACCGCGTGTACGAGGAGTATGAAGTGGAGCCGCGTGTACAGTGTACGAGGTGTATGGAGTGGAGCCGCCTGCATATGAGGTGTGTGTACCAGTGGTAGCCCCTCGTGGATGCCGCTCCTGCTCCTATAGTCCCGGCTGCCTTTGCCAACAGCATTCTCCTCCAGAGTCCCAGCTGCCGTTGTCTGCCCTGTGCAGCTCAGTATGGCGCAGCATGATGATGTCATCACTGAGCGCTGCTGTACTGAGATGTGCAGAGCGGCAGAGCAGATGTTGAGGAGACCGGAGCAGCGAGAAGAGAGGTGAGGAGAGAGAGATCCGGACGGCCAGACACTCCGCTTGGCTGCGGTGCCACCCATATGGCAGTGCAGCTCCATTGAGCTGCTTGCATTATTCCTGCAATCCAGGACGCTTGCGTACATACCAAGCATCCTCAGACGCACAAAAATGCAACATGTTGCGTTTGCAGGGTACTTTTAAAAAAAGCAAGGGAATGTGAAAGCATTTTAGCCCGCTCCTAACAACGTGTAATATACCGTATATACTCTTGTATAAGCCGAGTTTTTCAGCACAAAAAATGTGCTGAAAAGTCCCCCCCTCGGCTTATACACGAGTCATATACCATCAGTGGTGTATTAAAGGGAACCAACCACCCCCAATGACCCCCCGGACTATTAATATCGGTCCCTACACACAGCACATACATGTGCTGCAATGATTTTTGCTAAAAAAACTGTTTTGTAAAACTTAAGATAATGCTTTTGAAAGTTTAAACCGAAGGGACGGGTGGGCGTTACTTATCTGTGGCAAAAGCCGGGTTGCAGCTGCCACTCATCCACCTGTGTCCCGCAGTAGCAGTAACGGCCAGCCCTTTGTTCAGCGTCACAGCCGGGTGCACGGGCTCGCATGCCCGTGCACACGTCATCATCTACAGCCGGGTTGCGAGCGCGCGCTCTGACTTCCTGCGCTCAGCTATGGAAGTCAGAGCGCGCGCTCGCTACCCGGCTGTAGCTGATGACGTGTGCACGGGCATGCGAGCCCGTGCACCGGGCTGTGACGCTGAACAAAGGGCTGGCCATAACTGCTACTGCGGGACACAGGTGGATGAGTGGCAGCTGCAACCCGGCTTTTGCCACAGATAAGTAACGCCCACCCGTCCCTTCGGTTTAAACTTTCAAAAGCATTATCTTAAGTTTTACAAAACAGTTTTTTTAGCAAAAATCATTGCAGCACATGTATGTGCTGTGTGTAGGGACCGATATTAATAGTTCGGGGGGGTCATTGGGGGTGGTTGGTTCCCTTTAAGGGTTCCCCCTTGCTGTCAGCCACCTGTAAAGAAATAGATCGTTATACTTATCCCTGTCCTGTCGCCGCCGCTCTCCGACACCGCGCGCTCCTCCGTCTTCTTCCTGCTGCGACCGGCGGGCGCAGGCAATGACGTTATTGTCTGTGCGCCGGTCACAGCAGGAAGAAGACTGAGGAGCGCGCGGTGTCGGAGAGCGGCGGCGACAGGACAGGGATAAGTATAACGATCTATTTCTTTACAGGTGGCTGACAGCAAGGGGGAAGGGGGGGCCCCTGTATACACCACTGGGGCCGCCCTGTATACACCACTGGGGCCCGCCCTGTATACACCACTGGGGCCCGCCCTGTATACACCACTGGGGCCCGCCCTGTATACACCACTGGGGCCCGTCCTGTATACACCACTGGGGCCCGCCCTGTATACACCACTGGGGCCCGCCCTGTATACACCACTGGGGCCCGCCCTGTATACACCACTGGGGCCCGCCCTGTATACACCACTGGGGCCCGCCCTGTATACACCACTGGGGCCCGCCCTGTATACACCACTGGGGCCCGCCCTGTATATACCTCTGGGGCTGCTGTATACTACCACTGAGGCTGCTGTATATACCTCTGGGGCTGCTGTATACTACCACTGGGGCTGCTGTATACTACCACTGGGGCTGCTGTATACTACCACTGGGGCTGCTGTGTACTACCACTGGGGCTGCTGTATATACCTGTATACTACCACTGGGGCTGCTGCTGTATATACCACTGGGGAGGCTGCTGTAACACTGCTGGGGCCTGTATATACCACTGGGGAGGCTGCTGTATACCACACTGCTGGGGGCTGTATACCTGTGCTGGGGTCCACCCTCGGCTTATACATGAGTCAATAGGTTTTCCCAGATTTTGGGGGCAAAAGTAGGGGGGTCGGCTTATACACGTGTCGGCCTATATACGAGTATATACGGTACTCACTGTCAGAAACAGTTCTTGCTGGTTTCAGCAGTCACTGTTCCTGTATGCGTAAAAATCGCGTATGGATGATTGGTCACATGATGTCTACTCAGACCGTGGGGGGCACCAAACTGAACTCTTGCCCTGGGTCCCAGAAAACCTAGATACACCTGTGGCATGGGGGCATCAATCATCATGCATCATGAATCTGATGATGATGATCATTGATGGCTGGCGGTCGGGTGGCAGGCGGGATACATGCGATGATGATCCCCCTCACAGACAGTGACAGAGGAGCCGGGGAGGTTGTATGTATACAGTGCTGCACTGAATATAGGGGGGTTTATCTGTCACTCTTTTTCTCTCTCTTTCTCTATTTCTTCCTCTCTCTTTTTCACATTCTTTTTTCTCTCTCTCTCTCTCTCATTCTCACTTTCTCTCTCCCTCTTTCTCTACAGGTACCGTCACACGCGGCAATTTTGCAAGCAATTTCACTGGCAATTTGCTGATTGCAGTGAAATCATGGATACATGGTTCTGTTTTGTTGCCGTGTAGAAATGGAACAATGTGTCCATGATTTCACTGCAACCAGCAAATTGCCAGTGAAATTGCTTGCAAAATTGCCGCGTGTGACGGTATCTTTACTGTTTTTCTCTTTCTGCCTTCGTCTGAGTTTCACACCAGTGTGTCCGTACCCTAAAGGCCGCTTTACACGTCGGATATTGCATACTATTTCACGGGAGCGCACACTTTTTTGACACTTGTCCCAGATCGCATAGTAGATGTCACACAGGGAGATATCGGCAGGCAACGCAACTACGATGTGTGCGCCCCTTCTTAGCGCAGTGTATGAGCGACCCAGGGAACGACCATTTAACATTGTAGTGAATAGGGGAAATTGTGCTCCAAATCGTAGTTGTGCTGTCACACAGCATGATCATGGCAGATCGCATATACAATATTGTACGGTTGCAGAGCATGCACAATCTCAAAACAATATTGTAGTTGCGTTGTTTTCGAGTCACATTGCCCATTTACATGACACAACGCAACTCCGATAACAACTGCAACGCCCGAACCACGTGACTTTTTATCGTAGTTGCGTTGCGATATTGCGACGTGTAAAGTGGCCTTAATACTAAAATCCATATAGTAATCCTACAATGTCTGCTGGACATGGTATGGGGAGGGTTTATGGCTCAGTTAGTACACTCCATACTTCATGTTATTAACCAGTTAATGCTCTCTTATCCACCACACTGCAGTGTCAAAAGAGGACGACAGCGAGACAGGCAGCGACATGTCATAAGAAGCTTGTGGATGGTTATAGGAAGCAAATTATTGCAGTTATTTATTCCAAAGAATGTGGAGTGTGTGACCAAATATTAAGTTGAGAGTGCCATGAATGTTTCTCCGGCCATATTTGGGGGACTTGTGTTAAATTATGTCCAATTTGCATTTTTTTCCTTTGTTTTTTTTTTGTGCTGTTGCAATACATGCAAAAAAATAAATGTGTATAACAAAACGTGTATAATTTTCTGTGAGATATACTTCAGTTTCAAGGGGGCCAACACTTTCGACCATGACTGTACGGTCATCTGAATTCACCTTTAGGTTTTCTTGACTCTTACTATACATTTGGATTGGAAATACATTTGCTGTTCTTATGAGGAATATTTCGCGGTACTTATTTTCCTTAAATGGAATCTATCAGCAGGTTTTTGCTACCTCATTTGACAGCAACATAATGTAGGCAAATAGATTCTGAATCCAACGATGTATCACATGGGCCCAGTCCACATCTATGGCAGGGCTGCATTTGGCTGCGTTTACCAGTAAAAACGCATCCAAACGCAATGAAAAACGCACCCATAGGGTTTAATGCAAAACGCATTGCAAATGCATGCAGCGTTTCCCTGTCTGCTCTGCTTAAGTGGACGCTATTCAGCTGGATGTCTGGCAGGTTACCACAATCAACATCGGGTAACCAGGGACAGCGTTCAGCAGCAGCTGAGCTAGAAAGCGCATATGTGCTGCTGAAAAAAAGACTAAGTTTTTAGCGGATGTCCGTGACATATGCTAAAAACGCTAGTCTGAAGGCCACTTTACACACACCAACTTCTATGTCCAACTTCAGAACAGATCTCTGGTTGCAGTGAAATCATGGATACATTGTTATATTTGTACACAGCCACAAAATAGAACAATGTGTCCATGATTTCACTGCAACCAGAGATCTGTTCTGAAGTTGGACACAGAAGTTGGTGTGTGTAAAGTGGCCTTCACCCTGGTCAATCATAGCATTGAGTTTTAAGCATGTATCAGAGCTGGGAAAGCTGCCCCTGCCCACACCAGGCTCTCAATAGGGATTGTACATTGACAGTGAGGTGTGTCATACTGCCTTGCACACGAGTCCTGCAATGTTAATCACAAGGTAATACAGCCATTAATTTAGGTAAACAATAGCAGGCAAACAGATAAGAGAAGTATGGTTGCTTTTTGTTTTTTAACTCTTACAGCATGCTGTCTTCAGCTTACATAGCAAAATCCTGCTGACAGATTCCTTTTAAGGATTCTGAAAAATGCCTGAATGAAGAAAAAAAGTGTTTATCACTTATTTAAAGGAATCGTCTCCAAACTGAGCATTGTCAAATCAAAAAGCTTCCAAAAAGCTTTAAGGAAAAAAATACATTCTAAGACTATGTTCACACACTGCATTTTTACTTTGTTTTTACCTTGGTTTTATGCTAATCTAAACCTGCGTTTTTGATTTCTAGCCAAACCTATGGGCATCAGGGAAGAGCTGTGCACACATATCTGTTTAGTGTCTTTGCAGAAACTGAGGGTACCGTTACACGTTGCAATATTGTTCCGATATTGCATACAATTTCACGGGAGCACACACATTTTTGGCACTTGTCCAAGATGGCATAGTAGATGTCACACAGGGAGATATCGGCAGGCAGCGCTACAAGGCTGTAGTCCTCAACTTTTGTGCGCTGGGTATGAGCAACCCAGGGACCAAGCATTAACACTGTAGCGACTAAGGGGAAGTTGCAAACAAGATCGTAATTGCGCCTTCACCCGGCACGATCCTGCCACATCGCATATGCAGTATCATACGATTGAAGGGCTTGCACAATCTTCTTGCAATATTGTAGCTACGATTTTTTCGGGTCGCATTGCCCATTTACACGACACAAAGCACGAACGTTATCAACTGCAACGGCTGTACCACGTGACTTTTGTCGATGTTACATTGCGATATCGCGATGTGTAAAGGTACCCCGAAATTTGCACAGGTTTTGCAAAGAATAAGCGTCAATTCTTTTCTGCATTTTTGCTGCAGTCAATGGCCAAAACGCACAATAAATGCAGCAAGCCTGCAGTCAAATACACAGCAAATCTCCTACCAAGAAATCTGGAAGCCTGTACAGGTATTGCTGTGTTTTTCCTGCATCAAGAACTCCCTGTGTGAACATAGCCTAAAACTCCTCAATAAAGCTCCTTCAAAACCTCAACTAGCAGCATTTCCTCGATGGATTTGTCTTCCTCCAAGAAACTCATCCAGCTTTCCCAGACCCCAGTGCATAAATTCTTGCGCCTCTTTTGAAGGATATAACAGGGCTGAATGTGCGCAATATACAGTGTGGAAATAAGTATACATTTATATAATGTAGACAATGTGATTTTATGGATTTTATTTTTGATATTCTATCTCTCACTGTTAAAATTAACCTTCCCTTAAAATTATAGACTGTTCATGTCTCTGTCAGTGGCAAACTTACAAAATTAGCAAGGGATCAAATACTTATTTCCTTCTCGATATACTTTCAAATGTTAGATTTATTTGTTGACAGATAGTTCATCAGCTGCAACTAGAAATAATCTTGTAATCCGGTATAGCCGGCGTGCCCGCCTTGTTGTCACTGCAGAAGTGTCGCAGTCGTTAACCCCCCTGAGCGGCGCTCCGCTGACCCCCAGTCACAGCTCTTCTGGCATCAGTCCCAGGACCTGCCTGCAATCAGACTGGCACAAGGATTGGTGGCTGTAGCATAGTTTGTATGTGACAAGGTGAATTAGAGAAGTATCCTGCCAGTCCTGTGCCCCCCATGCTGCACCAGGATCCTGATGCACTCCCAGCTTCTCCTCCATCATTAGCACTGAGCGATGTAAAGCCCCTAATCCATTTTCCTATGGCACACTATTTACTAGCACCAGCTAATAAACCTGCAGCCAATTGCAGGATGCGTCTCTCCGCCGCTTGTTGCTGTAATGCATTTTACCATTGGTCATCCACCTACTGTTGCTACATCAAAGCTGCGGGAAGCAAATTGAAGGGGACTTCACAGTCAGGATTACCCTTCATACAGACATTGCCATGTGTCATTAGCTGGCATGGTGTGCAATCTCCAGCCCCTCCTGACCTTGGCACCCACACCCTGGCAGCACTAAGTCTAATATATGCTGAGATGTAAGGAGATGGAAATGGTACAGCAGCCACAGGAGAAAGAGAGCCCAGCCTGCTACTGATAAATTCTGCTGTCATCCAGGAGGGGGAGGGGAACAGGAACCTAAAATGACTCAGATACATTCATGTGTGTTGGAAATAGCAGGCAGTCACACTAGACATCTGCATTGCGCAGGCTGGACTGGAAGAAGCCCATTCACACAGTGCACAGGGGCTGGAGGGGGAGCCAGCAGCTAGTACTCCAATACTACTGTGCAGCAGGCTCAGAGGGCATGCTGGGATTTGTAGTATCAAAGCCACAAGTTGGCTATATTATAGTGCAGGCTAGCATGTAAGGATATATGGAAGAATGGATATATGGATCGATATATGGAAGGATGGATACATGGATGGATGAATACATGGATGGATGGATATATGGCTGGATACATGGATGGATGAATACATGGATGGATGGATGGATAAATGGATGGATAAATGGATGGATTCATGGATTGATGGATAGATACATGGATAGATGGATACATGGATGGATATATGGATAGATACATGGATGAATAGATTTTCCATCCTCTGGGTGACATCCCCCATGAGATCTTTAATGGTATTTCAATTACAACAACAATCTGTAAATTGTTAGCTGGAATCCAGTGCAATATTGGGCATTTGTTGCACTTACATAGGCGGGTGGACCAGTAACAAGATATTGATGACTTCTCCTTAAGATAGGTCATTAATGTCCAGTGGCATTAGGAGATGGGTTTGCAATCGCCTCCTGGCCCTGAAGCCTAGGGGCCCAAAAAAGTCCCTATGAAAATACTATTACCATTAAAGACCTGTGTTAATTGAGGGCCCTGTTGAAGTTTTTGCAATGGGGCCTGCAAGCTTCATGTTACGCCACTGTTAATCTCATATTGCTGGGGTCCATTGTCCGATACCCGTGCGGATCAGCTTTTATTAGCTACAGCAACTGGACCCAGTCAGGAGTGACACAGACAGAAGAGGCCCCTGTACAGGAACAGTATATGAACCATTAAAAGTCCAATCGCTGATTATACCTCACCCTTTAATGTGTCTGTCATCTACGTCCTCTGTGTGGCTGCACCGTTCACACCAATGGCTTGTCCCCCCTGGATCCCTGGAATTACAGAACAGCTTCTCTACTGGTGAATGGCCCCCAGCTGTACTGCAGTTCCCAGCAGCGGCTGCTACACACTGAATGCATCTCTGTTTAGTGTTGACACTCAACTGCTGTCAGAGCCTATGACAGCTGATTAGTGGGGGGTGATCGATGTCAGACCCCAAATGTTTATGATATAACCCCTGCATGCAGGTACCCTCTAGTCCACACACCTTCAATACATGGTATCAGAAAGCCAGTGTCCTAACCCCTACAGGAAAGCTAATTCACGTGCCTTTTTTTTTCCAGGGAACACTGCTTGGTCTATACGTCTCTG
Organism: Allobates femoralis; assembly: GCA_033576535.1. Lineage (NCBI taxonomy): Eukaryota > Metazoa > Chordata > Amphibia > Anura > Aromobatidae > Allobates > Allobates femoralis. The sequence goes on along the minus strand of JARQOC010000003.1, from coordinate 802,192,061 downwards.
GAGATCACCTCAAGGAGATACATTACCTTACTCTTTATATGCATGCTGATGGATATAGAAGTGAAACAAAATTCTTTTTTAGATTCTTGTTAGCAGATATAGGGGCAGACAGCAGGAATCTGAGCCTGCAGGATTGCAGCAAGGTGTGTTTTACTCTGTGTGCACATGCAATTTCACTTCCAACTTACTGGTTGCAGTGAAATCATGGACACATTGTTCTATTTTGTTGCTGTGTACAAATGTAACAATGTGTCCATGATTTCACTGCAACCAGTAAGTTGGAAGTGAAATTGCATGCAATGTTGCGACGTGTAAAGGTACCCTAAAGGTACCGTCACACATGGACATATCGCCGGCGATGTTGCCGGGGATCGCGGGAGCGCGCATCCCTGACAACATCGCCGGGGAGATGTCAGACTGAGCAACTTACCGGCGATGTCGCCGGCTAGTTGCCGCGGCTATCGCTCGCTGGGTTGCCCAGCAACCCAGCGAGCGATAACTCGCAATGTTGTAGATAGGCAGAATCGCCCGTAACATTGGAGGTTGCCGCGTTACACAGGGCGATCAGGCATGATCGCCTCAGCAACATCGCCAGGTTTCCCAACATTGTTGGGAAACCTGGCGATGTGACTCAGGCGATTCATCGCCTGATTATCGTCCTGTCACACGCGCCAATTCGCCGGCGATGTCGCCGCAACCTGGACACGCCCCTCAGTTGCCGGCAACATCGCTGGCGATATGTCCCTGTGTGACGGTACCTTAAAGGAGAGATCTGTTAATAAACTGAAGCAGGGCAAGGAGAACTAGCCAGGAACCTCATCAGACTAGCCACATTTCTCCCTACAGTCCTCAGCTGGTTTCCAAACTATGAAATACAAATCTGGCTACAATTACACAACCATGCTCTGCTCATGTTTGGTTCAGACTGCACGAGTCTAATGATAGATTTCATTTCAATGGAATCTGTTGGCAGGATTTTGCTATGTAGGCTGAGGCCAGCACGTTGCAAGGGGTTAAAAAATAAAAATTAACTATGCCTCTCTTATCAGGCTGTGCGCTGTTGTTTATGTAAACTAAAGGCTTTATCATCTGTTGGTTATCATTACAGGACTTCTTCATCATGGGGAATGCAGTCCCCCTACTGTGATTGACACCTCTTTGTCAATTTACAATGTCTATAGAGAACCTGGTGGGGGCAGCTCTGCTACATGCCTAAAACTAAACACTTTGATCATGTCAGAGCAACAGCACCCATTAATCTATGTGCTACAAGATCTCTTTGCCTACCTACATCATGCTGCTCTCAGATGAAGTAGCAAAAACCTGCTGACAGATTCCCTTTAAGGCCTCGTGCCACTTGACAATTGGCAGCATTAAGAAGACATTGCCCCTACAGACACTAATTACTGACTGCTTCATTTAGCATTGAATATGGGACACCATACATGCCCCTGAAAGCAATGCAAATGATTATTGTTATTATTATGATTATTATTATTTTTAGAATTCTACAGAATCTATGAAAAATGAATGAGAAAATATGATAATCCGATAAGGGCCCCCAAAAATCTCTGCATTGTATTACAGATCCATTCAGTAACGTGTTAGAATAGTGCATGTAAAATAATTCTAATAGGATATATAAGTGCTGGAGACCAGAAAAGAGCAAATCATTTATCATTATGGCCCAGATTACATGCTTCAGCTGTAACATTCCCATCATGTGACTTATGTTTCCCCATAGAAGGCATTACAACCATTATTATTATTATTATATTATTATGCCTTGTTTGTATAGCACCATAATAAGCCACAGCAGTTTACAGACTTCATCATCACTGTCCCCATTGGGGCTCACAATCTAAGTTCCCTATGTATTTGGGAGGAAACCCACATAAACAAAACTCCTTGCAGATGTTGCCCTTGGTGGGATTTTATCTCGAGGCCCCAGGCTGCAAAGCAAACGGCTCCGTTTAAAATATGTGTTCACCCCAGATTAATGATGTGAGCAGACTAAACCCACCTATAGGTGGGCCACACTACACCGACTTACAAATGGCCAATGAAATGGAAGAGTGGGTGGGCTTTTGTTCAGATGGGCGGGGTTACAGATGGAATTGATGTAAAGTGAGAGCCTTTAACAGAAGTTAGTGGCTCTCACTTCTGCAGCCCTTTGTATCAGATCGTTCATGACCGACACATCAATATCATGGGCCCCAATGCCAAAACTCCAATGGGGCCCTCAATTATTGCAAATCTTTAAGAATATTAGACTTGTTTTTATAGGCCAAAGGTACTTTTAGGGCCCCCTAGGCTTTGGGGCATGGGTGCAATTGCAACCCCTGCACCTGTTGTAGTTACACCCCTGATCTCTGTCCATACACAGTGGTGTAACATGAAGCTTATGGGCCCCAATGTGAAAGCTCCAATGGGACCCCCGATTATTGCAAATCTTTAATAGCAATAGTCTTCTTCTTTTGGGGCCCATAGGCTCTGGGGCCCGGGTGTGATTGCAACCACGGCACCCAGGGGTGTAACTACAATAGGTGCAGGGGTTGCACTGGAGCGTAGGGGGCCTATAGAAGAAGCCTATAGCTATTAAAGCTTTGCAATAATTGGAGACCTGTTGGGGCTTTTCCATCAGGGCCTATGATCTTCTAGTTACAACCCTGACTGCACCTATTGTAGCTACGCCCCTGCTCCCTATCCCACGCCGGTGTCCATACACAAAGATGTAACATGACACTCAAGGGCCCCAATGCAAAAGCTCCAACGGGGCCCCCAATTATTGCAAATCTCTAATAGCATAGGTCAAAGATACTCTTCTGGTGCGATTGCAAGCCCTGCACCTGTTGTAGGTACGTCCCTGACCATACAGCCATAGAACGCCTATACATTGATATCAAATGATACAGATAATGAAAAATAGCCATTATATAAAACATATTATTGCATTTTTTTATATATTAAATATAAATATCTGTATATGAAGGATAATCCACGAGACATGGCCAATGTAGGGCCCCGAGTTGGGTGAAGCTGTGTGTTTTTCAAGGACTGCTCTCAATGTCACCAGGTAGTCTGCCTTGCTGCTCGCACAGACTGCCGTGCGGCGCAGCTCCAGCAGGTGGCGCTGTGGAGAGGCAGACGCAGAGCCGGCTCCGGCTCCAGCTGCAGAGGAGAGAGGCTGAGCTGAAGGGCATCAGATGAGCGCAGAGAGGAGCAGACACGATCCCGGAGCACAGGCTTCACCCTCAGCGTCCACTGTCTGCTGCACCGCTGCTGCCGAGCATGGAAAGCAAACTCAACTCCTCGTCCAACAGCAGAGATGAAGGCAACAACGTATTCCCGGGGAAAGGAGACAAAAGTCTGACAGCCAGCAGCTCCAGCGTGAAGGAGCATGGCAACTCTGTGTGCTTCAAAGCGGATGGCGAGGACCCCGTGGTGGGCTTCGAGGACGCCGAGGGGCCCAGCAGGCAGTACGGCTTCATGCAGAGACAGTTCAGCTCTCTCATGCAGCCTGGAGTCAATAAATTCTCCCTTCGCATGTTTGGCAGCCAAAAGGCAGTGGAGAAAGAGCAAGAAAGGGTTAAAACTGCAGGCGTCTGGATCATACATCCATATAGTGATTTCAGGTAATCTCCTGGGAATCCACCTTGTGTGGAATCCCTGCTGCCATAGGATGAGTGGAGGGGCATGGATGGCAGGGTGGGGGGCCAGGGGGCATATGTGGATGTCACTGTGTGTGCTCTCCCCCTGACAGAGAGGAGCAGCAACTTTATCTAACTTATGGAGTGTCAGCTCACAGGGACAGAGGAGCTGGAGTGCTGCTTTCTAGGCTTGGGGTATTATGTGTTACTGTCTGTTGTGTGCAGAGCGCAGAAGGAGCACTCTAATGTGTAGAATGTACAGTGATAGCATTCAATCCATGCTAATGTTAGGAAAGAGTCAACTGGGCCCCCTGTGTGAGTATTGTCAACAGTAGGGTATACTGTGTGAGTATTGTCAACAGTAGGGTATACTGTATGAGTATTGTCAACAGTAGGATATACTGTGTGAGTATTGTCAACAGTAGGGTATACTGTGTGAGCATTGTCAACAGTAAGATATACTGTATGAGTATTGTCAACAGTAGGGTATACTGTGTGAGTATTGTCAACAGTAGGGTATACTGTGTGAGTATTGTCAACAGTAGGGTATACTGTGTGAGTATTGTCAACAGTAGGGTATACTGTGTGAGTATTGTCAACAGTAGGGTATACTGTGTGAGTATTGTCAACAGTAGGGTATACTGTGTGAGTATTGTCAACAGTAGGGTATACTGTGTGAGTATTGTCAACAGTAGGGTATACTGTGTGAGTATTGTCAACAGTAGGGTATACTGTGTGAGTATTGTCAACAGTAGGGTATACTGTGTGAGTATTGTCAACAGTAGGGTATACTGTGTGAGCATTGTCAACAGTAGGGTATACTGTGTGAGCATTGTCAACAGTAGGGTATACTGTGTGAGTATTGTCAACAGTAGGGTATACTGTGTGAGCATTGTCAACAGTAGGGTATACTGTGTGAGTATTGTCAACAGGAGGGTATACTGTGTGAGTATTGTCAACAGGAGGGTATACTGTGTGAGTATTGTCAACAGTAGGGTATACTGTGTGAGTATTGTCAACAGTAGGGTATACTGTGTGAGTATTGTCAACAGTAGGGTATACTGTATGAGTATTGTCAACAGTAGGGTATACTGTGTGAGCATTGTCAACAGTAGGGTATACTGTGTGAGCATTGTCAACAGTAGGGTATACTGTGTGAGTATTGTCAACAGTAGGGTATACTGTGTGAGCATTGTCAACAGTAGGGTATACTGTGTGAGCATTGTCAACAGTAGGGTATACTGTGTGAGTATTGTCAACAGGAGGGTATACTGTGTGAGTATTGTCAACAGGAGGGTATACTGTGTGAGTATTGTCAACAGTAGGGTATACTGTATGAGCATTGTCAACAGTAAGGTATACTGTATGAGTATTGTCAACAGGAGGGTATACTGTATGAGTATTGTCAACAGTAGGGTATACTGTATGAGTATTGTCAACAGGAGGGTATACTGTATTGTCAACTGTATGAATATTGTCAGTATTGGAATATAGTTATGAGTATGGCCTACATTAGGATATACTGTAAAGTATGGCCAAGATTACAATATAGTCAGTTGATACATAGCATATTAGCAATGACAACAGTAGAATATACTGTATGAGTACTGTTAATACTGGAATATAGTGTAGGAGAATTGCCAACATTTCAAGATACTGTATTAGTATGGCCAACATTAGGATATACTTACGAGTATTATCACTATTGGAATGTAGTATTCGAGTATTGCCAACATTACAAGATACTGTATGAGTAATTACAACATTACAATACAGTGTATGATTATTGCCAACATTAGAAGCTACAATATGAGTATTGTCCAAATTACAATTCCCTGAATGAGCGTTCCTTCTTTAGCATGTTCAGTATGAGCCTTCTAATCAATAGAATGCAATGTATGAGCGCTCTATTACATTCTATTATACATTACTTCTATTAGAATACAACATGGCATGACCAGTTTATACATTGTGATCATTACAATATAGCATATGAGCACGTCATACATTAGAAAGTAATCCAAAAGCATTCCATACAGTAAGAAATAATATATGAGTATTTAACAAAGCCATCTATTCATTAAATATACACAATGTGCATCCATTTAAATAAAATCAATACTGTTAACTTTAGATCTATTGTTATATACGTTGAGATTGATGTAGGCCTGTGAAGTTCAACCTTAAGATCTATTACATGTGGGGTTTAAGTTGAGCCTTCTGTTCATTGCTATACTACATATGAGCAATTGACTCCCTGCCATGTACAGTATGAGCATCCTGTTCAGTATATTACATAAGAGCAATGTATTTATACCATGTACAGAATGAGTGAGTGTCCAGTCCAGTATAATATTACGTATGAACAATTTGCATCCTACCATGTACAGTATGAGCGCCCTGTTCAGTACTATTTTACATAGCAAGTGTTTTCTATGCATGTACAGTATGTGCAAGCTGTTCATTATAATATTAAGTATTCTATATCATGTACAGTATGAGCGTCCTGTTCATTATACTAAGTATTCTATATCATGTACAGTATGAGCGTCCTGTTCATTATAATAAGTATTCTATATCATGTACAGTATGTGCGTCCTGCTCATTATAATATTACGTATTCTATGTCATGTACAGTATGAGCGTCCTGTTCATTGTAATATTACGTATTCTATATCATGTACAGTATGAGCGTCCTGTTCATTATAATATTACGTATTCTATGTCATGTACAGTATGAGCGTTCTGTTCATTGTAATATTACGTATTCTATATCATGTAGAGTATGAGCGTCCTGTTCATTATAATAAGTATTCTATATCATGTACAGTATGTGCGTCCTGCTCATTATAATATTACGTATTCTATGTCATGTACAGTATGAGCGTTCTGTTCATTGTAATATTACGTATTCTATATCATGTACAGTATGAGCGTCCTGTTCATTATAATAAGTATTCTATATCATGTACAGTATGAGCGTCCTGTTCATTATAATAAGTATTCTATATCATGTAGAGTATGAGCGTCCTGTTCATTATAATATTACGTATTCTATATCATGTACAGTATGAGCGTCCTGTTCATTATAATAAGTATTCTATATCATGTAGAGTATGAGCGTCCTGTTCATTATAATATTACGTATTCTATATCATGTACAGTATGAGCGTCCTGTTCATTGTAATATTACGTATTCTATATCATGTACAGTATGAGCGTCCTGTTCATTGTAATATTACGTATTCTATATCATGTACAGTATGAGCGTCCTGTTCATTGTAATATTACGTATTCTATATCATGTACAGTATGAGCGTCCTGCTCATTATAATATTACGTATTCTATATCATGTAGAGTATGAGGGTCCTGCTCATTATATTACGTATTCTATATCATGTAGAGTATGTGCGTCCTGCTCATTATAATATTACGTATTCTATATCATGTAGAGTATGAACGTCCTGTTCAGGACAATATTACGCATTCACATTCTCTTCCTTACTATGGAACCTTCTTTTGCATTACAGTAAACAATGCTATCTTACTATTGAACATAATATACAGTATATTACAATAACGCCCATTACGATATGAAGTGTGGACTCTGCATTAATTAGAATGCACAGCATTATCATTCTCTTCATGAGAAGGTGCGGGGGGCCGTGTTCATACAACATAAAACAATAACGTCTTCTCACTTTTATCAAGACCCGGCATCTGCAGAGTGATTTATAGATTGCATGTAACAATGACCTTGAAACTAGTCCATGCTTGCAAGAAGGGAATGTCATACGTATGTATGACTGTGGGAAGGTATAATGAGGGGCACAAGGAGATTGTAGAACTAAACATGCACTGGCACAGCTGGGATGTCTGCCCTCATCTGCTGCGTGTTGTCACATTTCATGATTATGGATAGGGACAGTCAGGAATTTCAAAGGACATCGCATAGTGACCAAATGTATGTAATATGTAGCTAACATTAATATAACTCTCCCAACCACACTGCAAAGTATAGTAAATAATTGACTGATCATAATATTACATACATCATATAATATTGAATGCATTTCTATTTAAAGGGGTTGTGCCACAAACAATTGTACATTTTAATTAATAGGAACAGGTCGGATATACCACAGCTTCTGGAGAGGGGAGGAAGTAATGGTATAGACATTACAGCCGGGGATTACAGAATATAAGAGTATACAGACATTACAGCCGGGGATCACAGAATATAAGAGTACACAGACATTACAGCTGGGGATCACATAATATAAGCGTATACAGACATTACAGCTGGGGATCACAGAATATGAGTATACAACATTACAACGAGGGATACCTAAATACAAGAGTATACAGACATTACAGCCGAGGATCACAGAATATAAGAGTATACAGACATTACAGCCGAGGATCACAGAATATAAGAGTATATAGACATTACAACCAGGAATCACTAAATACAAGAGTATACAGACATTACAGCCGAGGATCACAGAATATAAGAGTATATAGACATTACAGCTGAAGATCACAGAATATAAGAGTATACAGACATTATAGCTGGGGATCACAGAATATAAGAGTATACAGACATTACAGCTGTGGATTACAGAATATAAGAGTATACAGACATTACAGCCGGGGATCACAGAATATAAGAGTATACAGACATTACAGCTGGGGATCACAGAATATAAGAGTATACAGACATTACAGCCGGGGATCACAGAATATAAGAGTATACAGACATTACAGCCGAGGATCACAGAATATAAGAGTATACAGACATTATAGCTGAGGATCACAGAATATAAGAGTATATAGACATTACAGCCGGGAATCACAGAATATGAGTATGCAGACATTACAGTCGGGGATAATAATAATAAATATTTATATAGCGCCAACATATTCCGCAGCGCTTTACAATACAGTGGTTCATATACGAAAAATATACAATACAGTAAGTAATTACAGTAGAGAAAGAATAAAGTACAATAATTCGATACAATACAATAAGCATAGAATCAATGTAAAAAATACAATACAATAAATATAGCAAAAAATAAATGGGACCCTGCTCAAAAGAGTTTACAATCTACAACGGGATAGGGATTATACAAGGTACAGGGGCTTGAGGAAATGGGGGATAGAAATAAAGTTACATGAATGGTCACCAGACAATCTGTGTAGAACTTTTGGATTTGGTGGAGTTTGAAGAAGAGTTTTGTCGAGAGAGATAGTGAATGGGCTATGTACAGTACAAAGGACTTCTATTAGGGAGCATGATAGGACGCCTTAAAAAGATGTGCTTTTAGGGAGCGTCTGAAGCCATCAAAGAATGTAAGAGTATACAGACATTACAGCCGGGGATCCCAGAATATAAGAGTATACAAACATTA